>BLKR01005236.1:0-85555 GCA_011170035.1 Teleogryllus occipitalis
CAAGTGCCGCGAGTCTGATTGCCAATTGTCTTCTGGAGTGATTGGATGCTCTACTCTCATCAGCAGTTTCCCCGAAAGACACAATTGGGAATTCTCACTATCCAACTTTGGCATAACATACTGGGAAGTGAAATTTCGAGTTGCCGGGCTGTTAAGGGAATCAGTGATTGAGAACTGTGCTCCACATTTTGATATTTATTACATTGTGAAGAATACATAACAGGGAAAGGTGTAGAAAACCTGCATTGAATATATTTGTGTTGAATGTTTATGATAACAGCTCGGCAAAATTGGGAACAATCACAAGCATGTATGAAACACGAAACGCTTTACGAAAGCATTTGTTAGCGATCAATTTATTTACATCATTTTATTTCTTCATGAATGACAACAGGTGAAAAAACGCAGGTGATAAATTAATTTGCAAAGTTAAAACGCAAAGAGAAGTATCAAGTAACATTACACAGGTTATGCACGTAATGAAATTAAGAAAAGCGGTCATTATCGTATTAAAAGCATGCATTTTTTTTTTCAAGGAAAAAAGGACTTAAGTTTTAAGAAGATTGTGGATACATTTTGAACAGGGAGAATTATATCAATAAATCTTGAGACGATGTATGATTATTTACGTCATCGAAGATAAAGGCTCAATATCTAGGCAAAATTTGTTTTTTTTATTAAGATAATGTGCTTAAAATTTAAAACAATTTTATTTTAAAAATATTGTGGTGGGTACAAGAGCTAATTTTGATGGTATGAATCTAGCAACATCAATTCAGATTAACACCCGGACAGATCAATTACACTTCAAAACACTTGCAGCAAAATGCAAATTTAAAAATATGAAGCGCGTTCGTAAAGTAAGGGCCGTTTTCTTATATATAATTATTGGCGCTTCGAAGCACAGTTTTTCTAATGCCGCGCCATCTACTGGCTCATTGCGAAGCTACAGCGTCATTTCTTTTGATTCTGAAGTCCTATTGTTGTCCGTGAATACAAAGAACATTGGCCGCGAAAATCGTTGATCCCGCCAACTGTGATGTGCGTTCTGTGATTTGTTTCTTATGCGCAATAGGATCGTCGGCTTCTGAAATTCATCGGGAGTTATGCCTGGTTTACGGACCTACAGTTATGAGTGAAGGAAAGGTGCCGTGATTTTAAAAATGGCCGAACACATGTCCATGACGAAGAGCGGAGTGGCAGGCCCAGTATCCAGACCGATGAAATCGTTTCACAAGTGGACCAAACACTGCGATCTGATCGTCGATTGACGATTAGTGGTCTGGCTGACAAATTTCCTTAACTTGGACGCATTACTGTTTTAATATTGTCACCGAAAACCTCGCGTACCGCAAAATGTGTGCATGGTGGGTACCAAAAATGCTCACCGACCACCACAAAGAGCAAAGAATGTCTAGTGGACGAAAGTTTTTGAACCGTTATCAACAAGATGGAGATGATTTTTTTTCACATTGTCACTGGGGACGAGACGTGGGTATCCTACGCCAACCCAGAAACAAAACTGCAATTGATGCAGTGGCGACACTCATCTTCACCTAAACCGAAAAAGTTTAAGCAAACTCAGTACACAAGTCGAAAATTGATGGCTACATTTTTCTGAGGCAAAGACGGTGTTCTTTTGGTTGAGTTCTTGCAACGTGGGACAACAATTGCAGATGACGTGTACTGCGAAACGCTCAAAAAATTGAAACGTGCGATCCAAAACAAACGCCGCGGGAAACTGTCATCTGGCATAATCCTCCTCCACGATAACGCGCGTCCTCACACTGCTGCCAAAACCAATGAGAAAATTCAAGATTTTCGGTGGGAACTTATTGACGACCGACCGCACAGTCCCGACCTTGCACCAAGCGACTACTTCCTCTTCTTGTATTTTAAAGCATGGCTTGGTGGACGTTTTGAAACCGAAGAGGGACTCAAAAATGCCGTTGTCAACTGGTTCAACTCTCAGGCGGCAATCTTCTATGCACAGGGGTTAAAGAAGCTGGTGCAGCGGTACTAAAAATGCTTAAATGTGAACGGTGATTATGTAGAGAAGTAAAGTAAGATTTACCTAACTAAATATGACAATAAAATTTGTTCCTTATGAGTACATTTTTTTCTGTGACCAAACGGCCCTTACGCGCATCGTACATTGATTATTGAGACAATACACAGACGCCCATGAACAACATCTATGTTCTTCATTATACCTCATCTCTCTCAAAACCATTTTACTTTCTCCCTACGGAGCAGAGAGAAAGTTATGTAATGCTGCGCGAAAAAAAGGCCAATTTTCGAACGAAAAACCCTTATTACAGAGCTCTGGTAACGAAAAAGTGAATAAATCCAGTTGCTAAATTTAGAAAAAATCCTCTAACACTTGGTGTAGCCAGAATCTATGTTTCGTGGGTCCTTGATACCGAAAAATCGAATGACGGCAAACAGTCTGTCCGTCTCTGAACAACGCTAGCGACTAAACCGTTTAGCTTATTCTCTCGAAAATTGATATTCCTCAATTATTCTGGCTGATGTCGCGGTCCCTAGAATTTGAAACCGATAATTTACTTTTGTGGGGTACTTAACATGAATCTTCAGGGACATTTTCCAATTTAAAAAAAAATGTCTTCCTTGTTTTTTATTAAATTGTTGTTAGATAGTGTGAAGTACGTTTAAAAGAATGGTGCTGGTCTCATTTTTGTTGAAAAATCTGATATTTTGAAAATTTCAAAACTTCAGAATTTTTTCGGCGTTTTCCTACAAATACAATTTTGAAGATAGAGATTTTTCCTTTAATGAAATGTGTCTCTTGAAGACATATTTTGAAATCAGGTCATGTACAATTTTTAGAAAATTTGAGTACTTTTCGAGTACTTTTGCCTGAAAATACAGGCGAGGAGATACGTGGTTTTAGCATCACTTATTAAAATATAAAATTGGAAAATTGATCATCTAAGAAAAAATAATTCTTGTCTTGTTAAAATAAACTTTTATTTGAATGTCTATTATTTTTCAACCATACCGCATTGTTGTAAAATAAACAAATAGGCAAAAAACGTGTAAATGTGAGACTTAGAGGTCAAAAATTAAGAGTGTAATGGAGATGCATCGTAATGTTTCAATTGTGGGTGATCTTACTGTAATTATAATGCATTTACATTATAACTCACTGCCATTGAGTACAGTATTCTAGCATCAGTATTCGAGCGTAAGATTGCCCCAGCATTATATACACATGACGACGTCTGAGACTTCACATCAAGCGAATCTCACCGTTGCCACAGAGTAATGGATTCTGGGAGCAATTCACAGTCTGTATTCACAGTCTTTAGGAGCACAAACGTGCGTTCCGAGTATTGTCCGGGCTTTGTTCCGATAGAGATCTGAGACAAGGCAGCTGGACGTGACGCTAAGGTCCGAAATTGGCAACCCGAAATTGCCCAAGTTCTCAGCAAGAAAATGAAGGAGAAATGAACTTCAGAACAAAGGTGTATTCAAGGAAATTAAAGAAATTATGTAAAAAACGAAAGTGAAGTACGAATAGAAACCGGAATAAGATTACAAAAGGAAAGATAGAGATAAAACTTCAAAGTAGTAGTTGGATAAATTTTGTTGTAAAAATGCTACCCTAGGAATGTAGGAAAAATTAATGAATATTACGATTGAAGCATTTGGAGATTTCAATAATCCTACGAGTACCAGACACATATAAATACTATTTACCGAACGTGTTACACTATATTGTTTACGAATCCGTACGGGACACAATTAAGAAAGCGCCATTCATTTTTATAAACAAGCCATTGCGAGCTTGGATTTTATTTAAAAATATCTCATATGGTGGGAAATATGTATAAAGAAAAACAGACAGAGAAGAAATGTCAAAGGAAGAATGAAAGAAATTAAGGAGTGGGAATGAATGCGAACGTAGAGGAGTAGACAAATAGACGATTTATGGTCGGGAAAAGTGTTTGTCAAATCTGAAACCAAGGTGCGGGAAGACATTTGACACGAAAATTGACCAATGAGAAACAGAGAAAATGAACATCTTTTTCTAATTAGGAATTTCCTTATGTGACGAAATCATTTGTGTCAGTGGCATAAGAATTATTAAGACCATTGTAAATATTCTGGAAAATGAACTTTGCAAAAATGAAATTTTTAAGGTGAATATTGTCTCCAAAAATGTGACATCTCGAAATATAAGCATTATTAGCGTGATGGTGGTGAGAAAATAGAGAATTTGTTTTTAACACAAGGCTATGAAAGCTACGTTTTCCAGTAATTATCATTTGTTTTTAAGGCATCGTTTCTGTTTTCTCCTATTTGTGGAGAGTCAAGAATCTACATTTCCCCGAAAATTTCACCCCATTGCACAGGAGCTCATTCATAAAATTTGTGAATTTTATTATGATTGATTTCAAATATCTTTGTTTTGGAAAGCTCTTTTATGCAATTTTAGTAAACATTTATTTCTTCGTTTATTAACGTTCGTGATTTGACTGAACTAACTTAATGGCCGACACCGCGATCAATATGTTTTCTTTGCTGATCTATCGCGAATCGTTGCGCCGTTTTGGCATATTTGAAGACCTTGCAATATTTCGGTATTCTCATAACACATACTGTCCCTATAATTTTACTTCAATTTGTATCAATAATAAATGAGGTTAGAGTAGACTTGTCAGATATTTATTAACGGAATGTTTGCTACATTAGGCGAATAAGATCAATGTCTCCCGTCATTTCCCTTTTCTGCTTCTCTTACCATTTATTGTATTTTTTCCCTCTTTTTTGAACACAATTAGTTCCATAATAGTTCCTTTCTCAATTCCCTTCTCATATTTATATGAACAATAGCTCACTTAAGGGGGATGATACTGATTAGCTGCTAATAACAGACTGCTGGATCATCTAGGCACATTCCATCATTTCAATCTGGTGTATCTCGGGCCTTTTTCATATGCAAACTAGAAAAAGTATCTAATGACGCATAATGTACTTCGTTGTAGGTAGAAAGATTTTATTTCTCCGAAGAAATTATTTCTCTGTTTTTTTTTAGTTACAAACGAATACGAAGTAGATATTAACTCGTTAGTGTTATCAAAAAAATGTGGTGAATTTAAATTTTGACCTTGTTGTTAAATTTTATTATTTACTGTTTTTCTTCCTCTTGTTAGCAGATATTTTGGCGACTCGGCTTTGTTCCGTTGGGAAGCAGCTAATCAGAATAATACTGCAATAAAAACGGGCGGACGCTGCTAATTCGTACCATCTCTGCCCGTCGAGTTGGCGCCTTCTTGCGAAGGTCGCTTCGTTCTATTTCACTCCCGAACTCTCTACAATCCTCGCCCTCCCTGTCACTTTGTCCCCTAATCCCTCACCTTCCCCTCACTTTAACCCTCCTACCTCTCTCTGCTCCACTCTCTTCTTACCACCCTGCCCTCTTCACCACCCCACCTCTTCCTTCCGCATGACCTGACTCTCCCTTCTTCTCCAACCACCACTCTCTCCTCGTCCTCTCATTGTTCCCTCGTTCATGGGTTTCCACGCTAGTCCTCCTCGACCCGCCACGGCCCCCTTACGTTCCTCCCTTCTCATTCCCACCCCTCCACTCCCCCTCATTCCCTCCGCCACGCTCCCTCCTCCTTCACCACCCCACCTCTCCCTTCCGCATGACCTGACTCTCCCCTCTTCTCCAACCACCACTCTCTCCTCGTCCTCTCATTGTTCCCTCGTTCATGGGTTTCCACGCTAGTCCTCCTCGACCCGCCACGGCCCTCTTACGTTCCTCCCCTCCCATTCCCACCCCTCCACTCCCCCTCATTCCCTCCGCTACGCTCCCTCCTCCTTCACCACCCCACCTCTCCCTTCCGCATGACCTGACTCTCCCCTCTTCTCCAACCACCACTCTCTCCTCGTCCTCTCATTGTTCCCTCGTTCATGGGTTTCCACGCTAGTCCTCCTCGACCCGCCACGGCCCTCTTACGTTCCTCCCCTCCCATTCCCACCCCTCCACTCCCCCTCATTCCCTCCGCTCCACTCCCTCCTCCTTCACCACCCCACCTCTCCCTTCCGCATGACCTGACTCTCCCCTCTTCTCCAACCACCACTCTCTCCTCGTCCTCTCATTGTTCCCTCGTTCATGGGTTTCCACGCTAGTCCTCCTCGACCCGCCACGGCCCTCTTACGTTCCTCCCCTCCCATTCCCACCCCTCCACTCCCCCTCATTCCCTCCGCTCCACTCCTTTCCCTTGCGCACCCGGCTTCACAGACAAGTCGCCGGCAGCGCGATTCACCTCGTAAAACAGCCCGTACCCTCACGAGGCCTTTTATGCCGGCGAACTTGGCGAAGTTCATTGTAAGTCCCGACGGGTGCGCTTCGCTTCATTCCCGCCCTGGGAGCCGACGGGACGGGGGACGGGGCGGGGCGGGGTCGGGGCCGGGGGCGGGGAGGGCGCGTCGGGGACAGGTCGCACCCGCGGTCGTTGCGCCCTGTGATAACACGGCGGGCGGAGGGGGAGGCGGAGCGGGAGGGCGGCCAGTGAACTTAACGGGACGCGTGTGTGCAAGCGGCTGGAGGAGAGGCGCTTCGACAGGAGCACGTGGCGGTGACTTACAGGGCTTGTTAGCAACTCCACTTTTATAGGAAAAATAAACTTACTTTTTTTCAAAATAAGTTTTTTTTTCGGAACTTTTCTGCCTGTTGATGCGTCCGATATAAAGTACAGAACTGGGGTCCAAGGCATATTTGGAGGGCATCGTTGTGTTGCCGAAATCAGACAAACGTTAACTGTCGTAACACCGATCAAGAACAGTCTTAAAATAGTTCAATAAACGTAGTGCGGCAATAACTGTTTATACTATTTCAGATCAGAATAATGTGTGTTGAAAATTCCATGATATCTACACAAACATGAAATTTGTACTTCTATTTTGATAGTGACTAGGCAGTGGTTGAGAATTTCATACTATTTTATAGCATGGAGCTAACACTAAAACGTTCATATTATGTATGTCTCAAACTGATGTATTTCAATGTAAGTTACTACGTGTACTGTCATGTAATAATTAGTACTTACTTAGGCGATGAGATCCTAACAATATTCACTTTTCGCTAAAGATTCAAATTCAACCCCGGTGTAAGATATGGATGTTTTTACTTCATCGTTAACTAGTATATAGAAAGTTATCTACGTATATATTTGGCATTTTGGGTCGATTGTTCGACAGTGCCGGCCAGCTAACAAGATTCCCTTTCCCTGGGCCGAGTCTAATTCCCACGGGGGGGGGGGGAGTAAAAGAGACACGTGGCGAACATAACGTATTCTATTCGCCTTAACTAAAAAAGTTATCTAATGATGCAGAATGTCGATGTTGAGATTTGAACTAATGTACTTGTTTTGAGGACCGTGTTTTGAGGGCGCGGACGGGCCGACGGACGGACGGACGAACGGACGGACGGACGGATTTACTATGAAACTGTCATTTTTAAAGTTAAAAGATATTTAATTTGTTTTTATAATCACAGATCTTCACATAAATAAAAAACTTTTTGTTTAAAAATTTGAAATATTTATTAATGAAATGTTAAAATCATATACCTTCTACATTTACACTAATCAACTATAGAAATTTATTAACATGCCATATATTACTAGTGGGTTATAAATACGATTACCGCAACAAGCAATAAAAAAACAACATTACTAGTTACCAGAAGCTCCATTTTACTCAGGCTTTTCTTTATGTTTTCAGTGTGTTCTTCGCAATATATCACCTGTTTATTCCCAGCCTTAGCTGTCCGACGATATTGAGGCAGGTTTGCAGGGGTCGTTTTAATTCGTGCCGAGGCTTACGGTAGAGGTTGCACAAGAGACGGAGACTCGTGTGTGTGAGGAGTTGGCAGAGATAACCGGGGCATCGTGTGTTGCCGCATCGTGTTTTCACGTCCTCTCAAAGCGAGTGTCGCAGGAGAGGAGCCAGTGATGTTGAGGAAGCAAAGCAGTGGAGCGACTGAAAGGGCACAGTGGTTGGAGACGACGACAGATAAGATGAAATGCCAGCAGAGCACTGAGGAAGCGACCAGTGGCGACTGCTCTTTGAGGACTCTGGGGCGCCCCTCCCCTCAGTAAAATTAACAAACACGAAAAGTTTCTGAATTTAACACACATGAAAAGGTAAATAACAAAAATGTTGGCATGAACCTTATATCGCATGTATCAGAAAAATAAATGTTTGTAGTATGAATGTATTTACATGGCCTGCACCAAGGGTTAATATTCTTACAAAGAACGTAGACTTGCGGACTTTCCGTGGTCCGTCCCAGCCTTTGCACAGGCCCTTTGCGGAGAACGGGGCGTGGTGCGGGAAGTGGGCGCCGAGTAGGGGATGCATTGAAAGGGTGCTTAGGCGGTGGCAGAGTTTGAAAAGGTTTTCCGCACACGTAATGTTGTTGTGACCAGACAGAGTGCGTTAGCATATGCGATTCAAGTCATTGCGAGGAATCACGCCAAATTCACGTGTTCTCTGTTTATTTATTTATTTAGTCAAAAAACAGTCAAAAACTGTATGTGACGTATGGGGGAGAAAATCATCTGCGCACGCTTGCTTGAGTTTTTTAGAATCCCTTCCCAACAATTTAACTATTAATAGTTGAAAGATGAAAAATAATAGTAATAATAATAATAATAATAATAATAATAATAATAATAATAATAATAATAATAATAATAATAATACATTTAAAAAAGCCAGAGATTAACATTTCAAAAACTAGATATTTTCGTTGCCGAATTACAGAATCTCAAAATATACCTTACTTCGAATCTAATGATCATTTGAGTCTTGCGAGATCTTGACTTGCACAAACAAAATTTTCACTCGCTATTCATCAGAACATTATACCAAATATATAATATTTTATATTAAGATAGTTAAGGAATAATGCGCTGAAACAAATATTCTCTCTTGTAAATGACATCAACAATATACTGTATTTTCGTCAATAATTAAACATATACTGTGCCACAATAAACTATACAGTAGGTCCCTTTTAATTGGCACGTTTTCCATTGATATCTAAAAATCTAAAATAAAAGTAGAGAAGATTAAAGAATGCAGAGATCTTCCAAGACTCAGTGAAGTTCACGGCGTTTTTAATGACAGTCAATAATTAGAATCTTGGGAACTGTCACTAAAATTTTGAAATTATCTTCGAATGATCTGAGGTCTATTACCTGACATTAAAATTCAGATAATCGTTTTGATGAGTACTAGGTGTGCTAGACAATGAACTTGAACTCTTGTTAAATTCCTATTCACTTAATACATACATCGTCAGTAATGATATCTACCAGTGGGATAATAATAATGATAATAAAAATTAATAATAAAAATATTAATAATAAAAAGCGAGTCTACCTGAAGATCAAAACGTCGTTACTCACGACGTAGAGATACGAGGAATCAATATTTATTTTTTGTCATATCTTATTTGTTTACCCATACACGTTTCGTGTACAATGCGTGCACCTTGTTCATATGTGCTTTGAAGATTGATCCTACATGGTCCTGATTGATATCATGCTTCATCCATCTCACCATCATTAAGAAAAGGATCAACAGGAATAACCAATAACATACCACAAATAATAATAATAATAATAATAATAATAATAATAATAATAATTATAATATTAATATCAATATTAATAATAATTATTATTAATAAAAGTAAATTGATTGATTATTGATTTTTTCGTGTTTCCGGGCGCGTCAACTACTTCGGTCATTAGTCCCGTTAGTGTAGTGCATGTTTTTTCTCGGGAGATGGCGGTGGTCTTCCCCCGCTGGATGGCGAGATCCGGCGCCGACCTACCGTCGGCTAGTGGGGCTTCCCCCTAACCTGGACCAGCGGGGCACCAGCGGGGCACCGCCCCAGCCGGGACAAGCTCTAAGCTCCCGACCGCTCTCCCGAAATATGTGGTAGTGTAGTGCATGTTAGTGTAAGTGTGTGTGTAAGGGGAGAGGATAGGACAAGGAAGAGGAAGGACAGATCGCGCGCGGTCCGTGGCCCGTTTGGTAGGGTACTGCTCCGGCATTCGCCTGGTGTTGATCGGAGAAACCACGGAAAACTACCGATCAGAGCAGACGGCCGCTAGAATTCTCCTCCAGACAGCAGCTGAATTCGACCTAGCTGAAAAGCTAGTGTCGAAAATCCTGCCGTCGTCAGGACTCGAACCTAGGACCTCCCGGTTAGAGAATAAAAGTAAAGAAATAATAACAATAATAATAATAATAATAATAATAATAACAATAACAATAAAGTAATAATAATAATAATTATTATTATTATTATTATTATAGTATCAATAACACTATTAATACTATAATTATTGGGAAAACGTTTATGATAATATTTTGTGAAAGCTCATATTTAAAGACTATTTCAGTTTACTCAACCCTCATCCAAATTTTTCTCACACGTTGCGAGCAGATTGCGACGTGCCGTTGGCTTCCGCATTTGTTGTTTGAAGAATATTTCGTAGAAGAGAAATATTTTGAATTTCTTGCGCCATGTGCAAGAAAATTTTGTGAAATTGTCTCGGAACGCATTCAATTTCGTTTCACCTGCAAGCGACGTTAAAAGAACAGCCTTGAGTTGGGACGTAGCACCACTTTCGGAACGCAAAGATCTCTAACTTAGAAGAAGAAAGGGGAGGAGTCAAATCGGCGACTCCAAAACAAAGTAGAATATGTCGTTAAAACTTTTCAGATGGTGGTGATTGCGAAAGAAGGAAGAAATAAAGATGTTTCTTGGAAGCGAAACAATCTTAAGAACAAGTATTAAAAACATACGCTGTGCCCGTTGTGTTTTTTGTCTTTTGTAATTGCATTTGAACTTGCGTAGGTATTTTGCATTTCTTTAGACGCTGTGATTGTTTTGGATTCAAAGAGGAGTTTGCATGAAGTACTTTTCTGCTGAGCCTTGCAATGTCAGGCCTCGAAATACCGTTTGCGATCTGTATGAAGGACACACTTTTGCATGCACAGAATTTGCACAATATTGGAATATTTTGTGTGGGTAAATATTTTGAAATACTTTAAGAAAAATATTATTTCACGCACAACAGACTCGAGAAAAGTACGGTAATATTATCGTCAACAATTATATCTTCTTTCTTCATTCTTAATACCCCTTCTTTTAAATATTATTAGTGTGTGAATCAATTTTCGCTCGGGAGTTTTATTTATCATACATGTGAGAGTGATATTTCAAATATGACAGATATTATACCAACAATTTCCGATCTTCATCTGTGCATAGGAATGAGCCGCTCTTGCTTAGAAAGGAAACGTATTTTCAAGGACATCATATCTTAATGGACACTTAAATTTTTTCATGTGTTTATAATTAAGTCAAGTAATTATATTTCCAAGAAACCCGAGACTGTATAGGAACTAGAATTCTCAAAATACTTTCTTTTTTATATATCCTAATAATTCTTTTCATTTAATATGAAAATTAAATGTTTGTGTAAATTAATTTATTTTTAATTGTTTCATGTAGTTTTAACTGAAATATAAGTAATAACTCGTGGTGGTTCCTCTCTGCTTTTATTCAGGTAGCGCTGACTCCAATTTTATTACAAAACGATTTGTCAATTAACAGAAATAGTAAAATGAGCCGTTAGACATTCGCTGAGCTGAGTCCGTGCGGATTCAATTTTCTTTTTTTAATTTTTATTTTATTTTACTTCTGGCAATTATTTCATTCCAAGGGAAAGTCCGTATACATTCCTAAAATAATGTTATTCTTTTGTTTTCTACTATATTTTTAAAATTCGCTAATGTGATGTATTTCAATTCGTTTTTGTTGTTTTTTCGCATTCATTTAAATATGTTTCCCTCCGGCATCCACAGTTCTACGTAAACAGCAGCTCTGTCTCAAACCTTTCAATTCAGTTGTGATTATTCCAACGTTTTAGCTCGGCGAAAAGTACACCCAATCGTGTTGCACACCTATTTCCGAGCCTGGACCATCCGCGCCGACAAAATTTCCGTGCTGTGACCCCTTGCCACAACCAATTCCGCGCCAAACGAGATAGTCGGCGACCGCAGACGCGATCCGCGGCGCGACGCGCATTGAAGGGGTCGGGAGAGGGGGGAGCGTGGGTGGGGCGTGAGCGGCGCGCGCGTGAATATTGCACGCGTTTTTACCTTTCAGCCGCTGTCAGTGGAGCGATATAGGCAGGCGGCATCCACTGGATCGCTGCCCCCGTTACCGCTATTCATAAAATCACTGTAGCTGTTGAGCCATTAGGACGTACCTTCTGGAGCCATCAACTTGTCGTGGAGCTCTTCTTTCACAATATTGATTAGCCCAACCTTCACTGAGTTCATCTCTTGCGCTACATTCACTTTTTCTCTTTTACTCCCTTCTTCCTTGTCATAATCTGGAAATAATTACCTTCGTATTTTCAGTTTTTAATAAGCAACCAATTAATCAAACAATTTGCAAACTTTGCTTCTGCCAAAAATAATGTTGGACTTTGAGCGCTTATAAATTACATCCAAAATCTTAAATTACACAACACACAATATAAACAGGCAAAATTTAAACCGAATTGAACTCAAGAAACTCTAAGATTTGTTTACAAAAGTTTAATTTAAATTTTGAAGTCCTATTCTCTCTCTTTACTTTCCCGCCTTACCTCTTAAGAAAATTTACTTTAATCGTGCGCCGAAAATCAGCTATTTGTCAAAATAAAAACTCTTATTGCCGCGCCCTGGTAACAAAAACTTGGATAGATCTTGTTGTTCTATTTACTAAATTACTTACTTTCAAACGATGTATTGTGTGTTCTTGATATCGAAAAATCTATTGATCGTGTGTGGTCAATGGTAGTGCCTAAACCATTCAGAGAATTTTCTCCATAATTGATATACCCCGATCAATTTAAACAAACTCGAGGCCTTTGCTAATTTGAAACGGATATTTTGATTGAGAGGGGGTACTTTTCACGAAACCAAAATATTTTCTATATTTGTTTCAAAATGGCTACAAGTTCTTTTATTAAGCGGTGACCTCGTAGAGCGTAAAACGTTCAAAAGAATACGTTAAACATTTTTTCGTCGAAATTCCCGATTTTTCGAAAATTGCAAAAGTTCAAATTTTTTTAGACGTCCTCTTATATTTACAACATTGAAGGTAGTTTTTTTATGAAATCTGTTTTTCAAAGTCATCTTAAAATAAGGCAATATACAAGTCTTTAAAAATATCAGTGGTTTTGCCGTAATTTTGCCAAATATAAAGTAATTTTTAAACAATTTTTTTCTCAAAAAGCATCCATTGTGTGTTTTAAATTTTTCATCATATGTAGAATAATGGTAAATCAAGGAAATCGCTTTATATAGTAATTAAAATTTTACTTCGGTAACAGCAAACTTATCGTAATAGATTTTTGAAAAGGAAGAAAAAGTCCCCCAAGGCCCTCTCATATATATTATGAATTTATTCGTAATTCGACTCTATTATCCGTTACAATTTTGTGCTTATTGTGTCCCGTGCTCTCCCTGACATTCCCTTTTCCTTGCCAACTTCTGTGCAGCCTACCCCTCCTACCCCTCTGACTCGTCAATCCCCAATCCGTATTCTCTACACTGTTCTCCTTCCAACTTTCATTCCTCCACAGCCGATTTTCCCCTGGTCCCCGCAGCAACTCTCACAGCTCATATACACCATCCTCTCCATCCAGCTGTTTGCGACAATCAACAATCCCTCGCGCCTCAGTCATCCGGTCAACTCAATATTCGTGACACATTCAACCGCAATCCCACCTCCCGCATTTCAGCCATCCCATCCGCGTTCTTGTATCGTCTATCAGCGCCTTCATATCGCGCCATCCTCGCCTTTTCATATTTTTTCTCCCTCACGTGCTGACACCTCGCCACCCCTCCTCCTCGTCATTCTATGCTCCGTCCCGCCACAACCGCCGATGTGATTCCGCCACCCTTCCCCACTCGCTGCCCGCTTCGCCGGGGCTTCTTGAGCCCTGCGAAATTGATTTTTCGTGTCCCACCTCACAGATGTCAAATCAACGCGATGCGATGGCGCAGGGGCGGCGGGGGAGGGGGAGGGGTGACGGAGCCGCTGTGGAGGAGGCTCCGGGTTTTGAAAGGAACTTTCAGCGGCGTGCCACACGCTTCACAAGACAACATCAAGGGGCCCCCGCGAGCTCGGGCCCGCGGCATCGCTCCGTCCCGACACGCCCCCTCTCCCTCCGACCTCCTCGAGCCCGCCCCACACCGCCCTTCCACTGCCACGGCCTGGTCTCCCACGAACCCCTTCGCCATAACCACTTACCCGTCCCTCCACGCCCCCTCCAGCAACCTCCTACCTCCTGGAGCCCCGCCCCTTTCCCCCTAACCACATCCTAGGCTTGCCTTGGATCGACGGATTTAGCTCAGTCAGAATTATCACTCTTTCTACAGCGACTCTGACGGGAGGTCCTAGGATTCGAGTTCTGATGATAGAATTTTGACACTACCTACATATCGAGGCCAATCTTAGATGCTGTCTGGAGAAGAATTGTAGCGACGAGCTGCTTTGATCGCTAGTTCTTCTAGGTTTCTTCAAACAACATCTTCGGAGTGCCGGAGCTGTTTCCTCACGATAGGATCGCGGACTGATTGATTATTGAAAAAGAAGGTCGTCTGAACGTCATAAACTGAATGGATACAGAAAACACACGAAATGCATGCGCTAATGGAAGACAAATTCTGTTAGGTGTATGAAGAAATTAAGTAAACCATGGTAACATTATCGGACGTTAATATAATATTCTACTTCTTCTTTTGACGGCAAATAAAATAGTAGCGTTTGTAGCGTGATTGTATTTAACAAATCGTATCGGACAAGAAACTCTACTTGAAAAAATTGAAATTGTAATTGTTGGAATGCTTGACAGAAAACTTCATTACACTGATTAAATAAAACAATTCATATCTTGATTTATTCTTACTTCCCATGTTTATTTATTTCTCACTTTCTTCTTTATATTTGTATGTTATTGGTTTATATTCTATGTTTCATGCAAGCAATTACTAGTCGTGTCTAATATATATCACCCAATACTACGCAAAAGTGTTAAACCAATTAAGTTCTAGCGTAAATGTATACGTTTAGTTTCATGGGATAGAGTCACGAAATGAATCTGTTTCATTGACTTTCCCTCACAAATTTTCAGTGTCTCTGGTCGTGCTCCCTGCTCCATTGATCGACCGTTTCGTTCTCCCCCTTCAATGCTCGTATCTTCTGGCTCCCCTAGTGCCCTTCTGCCTTATTGCCCGACTGTTCCACTGCCTCACTGGCCTGAATCTTTGCCTCCCCTTCTCGCAGGCATTCCCGCTTCTTGCTCATTCAGCTTCGCTCCCCTCGCAGCCATTCATATCTGTACTTCCGGTGCACTACGTCACCGCTTGGCTTCCCCTTGCAGCCCTGTGAACCGTTTAAGTCAATCGAGCCTTCTGCCTTGTCGCTTTTCACATGATCTCTGCAATTCAAAATTGTTGTCATTCAATAGCCTATTTTTTACTGCTCTACAGATATACTACGTGCTTTCCAGACTACTCTATTTGATCTTGGTTTACCAACATCTTACGCCCGAGTTCTTTGTATTGAATGGGCATATATATCCGACTTACTCAGACCTACTTTCAGCTTTTTGTTTCTTTATCTTACCAATACGCTCGTTGTCTGTCGATGTCAGATGCAGAAAAAACAAAAATAGTGGTTCTCATTCTTTTGTTTGAAGTTTGGAGAGTCACTATGCGTCGTAGGATACCTCCATTCTTATCAGTGCTCTGGATTCATTACATTTCCTCCTTATTCTTATCATTGATTCATTTCCAAACAAAACTTCGTAGTTTTCGAGGGTCAACAATACTAAATTCAATACAAAGTGTACTTTAAAACATTAGTGTTTGAATGTCTGTTGTTCAAATATCTGCGCTGCAACAACGCCACACACCTCTTCATCACTCATTAACTGGCTCAACCAGCGGACCTGTTCGCTCGACGTCACCTCTGGCACGTTAGCTCGCACCAGTGTCACCGACAATGATAAAACCGCATCATACGCCACGTCGTCTCCTCATTCCAACAACTCCCCACCTTCCCTCACGTACCTCATCCCCAGGCCAACCCCCCTTCCTGCCATTCCCACCGGCTCGTGACTCGCGTCGATCCCCCCCTGCCCCTGCTCATCAAACCGCGCACCGGCCGCCACAACCATCGTGGCAACCAGCGTCGCCGCCACCGCCACAGCCGTCGGGCGCGGCCGCCGCGCCACCATCCCCAGCGGGCGTCCTTCAGCGCCATCATCGCGTTTGCTTTGGCTCGGCGGTACACAAATATTTCAAAGAGAATCCACGCCTCGGCGTCCTGTATTATTCCGCCAGGGTGAACGGCGAATGGCGCAGAGCGCGCGGCCTCACCCCCGTCCCCACCCACTCCCCCCGCTCCCCGCCCCTGTCCCCCTTCTTCACCGTCCCTCGGCGACTGCGCCGCACAGCCGGGAATCGCGGATTCACCGCCACCCCTCCCTGCTTCCCTCTTCCTGCTTCCTTCGCGCCACCCCTCGATTCTCAACCCCGCGTCCCCGGTCCCCCAACAGCCACCCCCGCCCCCTGCCCGCCCCGCCCCGCCCACGCGCCCCTCCCGGGGGGACTCGCCGCGCTGCAAAGTGGCGCCGGCGCCCGCGACTGCTTTCAAAGAGAGCGGCGGCGGCGGCGCCGCGGCGAAATCGGAGCATCCGCCGCCGGCGCCCCGCCCCCTCCCCGCCCCCCGAAATCCCCTCCGTTCCCCCGCGCCCCCGCACGCCCGACCGCTCCGCACGCACCCAGCCGCACCCGCTGTCAAATCCCGGGTAATGGCGCGAAGCACAACTGTTAAAAGGGAGAGGGATTGTTGTCTAAGTCAACAAGCAGGTAAATAAACAGCTTAATGGTTTAAATTGGGAGCTGCAGTCACGTTCTCGAGGAAGCATAATGCTATTGAAAAACGTTTTCATTTGTCCACTTAAAATATATTTGGGAAATAGTTTGAAAGAACTTTTTCTCTGGATGAAATATATTTTAACGTATGACGATCGCATAATCATTTTATCTATGTATAATCAAGAAAAGAAATTTACTTATAATTTTATCGTTGTTACCGTCTTTTGTTTTTATATCAAGTTTTTTCTTAAATGTTTTTTCTACTACTACCTAAACTGTTTCTCCGAGACTCGTGCGAGCGATCGAAGTTCTCGCTAAGAGCAAATTCTGAGTTCCCGCGGGAGCTTTCTCTGCGAGGTGTTGGCCTGATTCTCGTTGGAATTTCCTGAGCAACAAAGTAGGGCTTTAACTCCAACACCATTACCACCACCCCCACCACCATCAACTCCAACACCATTACCGACACCGCTAGCGCCTCTGCCACGGCTATTGACACAGCCTCTGCCATAACCATCATCTCCACCCTTGCCTCCACAGCATCTCTTTCTCAATTTCCACTGTCCAGTCCCCTCTCACATTAACTTATTTTGCCACCTCTACGACTAACCCTGATCTTCGTCGACCTCAACCGTCAACACTACCATCTTCTATATTTTCCATCGCCTTCACCCTCGTCTGTACTTTTATCTTAACGTCCACTCTCGCCTCCACCTCCTTTTCCACTTCAGCAACTACCAGCACCTACTCTTCGGTCTCACACCAGCGTTTAAATGTTCATCCACCAAATTTCTCCTCTTCGACACTTACGTCCACATTCCTTTTTACTGCTACCTCTACATCAATCTCCACTTCCACCTCCTTATCATTCCTATCCTCCGCTACCTCCTTAGTCCCTGCCACTTCCATGTCGAACTCCATCACCTCCATTTAATACCATGAGACATTCACTCGTATCTCCACTACCACCTTCATTCTTCCTACTCCACCACTACTAAAACAACAACAGAGCCTCAGCCACTTCTTCTACCTCTACCATTATCTTCACCCTTCCGACTCGACCACCACCACCGCCACCACTACCAACAGCAACCATAGCAGCTCAGCCGCCTCTGGTACATATCTCCACCCTTCCTGTCCTCCTCCAACACCACGACCGCCACCACGACCACGACCGCCACCACGACCAGGACCACTACCACGACCACCACGACCAACACCACCACCGACACGACCACGACCACCACCAATAGAACCCAACGCAAACACGGCCGCCTCTGGTACCTCTACCATCACGTCCACCCTTCCAATTCCACCATCACCACCACAAGCAACAACAGAACGTTAACCGCCTCCACTACCACCTCCACACTTCCCATCCACCACCACCACCACCACCCCCACCACAACCAGTAACACCACCACTACCAACAGAAACTCTCTCTATTACCTCTACAACCTCCTCCACCCTTTCTACTCCCCCCTCACTCCTCCCTCCCGTTCTCGCCACCACCCTAGCGGTCGCTTTCAGCGTGCGTGGCGGAGGCAGTGGTGACGGTGGGCGTTGCGACACAGGCCCAGCCACGCGGATGCTTCCGGCGAGACTCCGCCGCGCGGCCGCGCCCGCCTCCCGACCACCCACTCGCGCGACCGCGCGCGACCCGCTCGCCTCGCCGCCTCCGTGACCCCGCCCCCTTGCCCTCTCGACCGCTCGGCCCGGCGCCCAGCTTGCCCGCCCGCTCCCGCTGCGTCAAAATGAACCACAAAATTTGATTGCTCGGCACAAAGTGCTCGTCGCCCTATGGCAGGTTTATCGTGTGCGTAAGCGATGGCAGAGGAAAAAGGGAAAATAGGACGCCGATCGCAACAGGAGGAATGTTACATTAGAGACGACTATGCGTGTGTGAGTTTCTTACTTGCTTTTGAGCGTAGGAAAAAGAGGAGGCTTACGGATGTACTTTTCCCTTTTCTCGGACAGGTGATTACAGTGATTTGCATTTGACTTGCACTCTGATGGGTGATGGCATGATGATCATGATGGGTGGATTATAATGCTAGATAGACATTAATAAAGAGTGCGTTGTGAAAGCCAAACAAAAATCTTGAAGTGAGTTATATGATTTTTATTTTTTATTATTATGTTTTTTGCATAATTTTCTTTCATTGTTGAAAGCAAATAATTTGATTTGATGATTAGCTTTAGTAATTTATTACACTTGGCACTTAGAAAATAGTTATCAGTTACCTATTGTATTTTTTAAATATTATTTCTTCTTATTGTGACTCCTTTTTGAGCCCATAATAATCTGAAACAATGAACACAGAAATTATTTGATCAGTATTTTCGGAAGTTTGCTCCGTCATTTATTTGGATTTAGAGTTATCAGACAATTGTTCTATTTTATTACAAGCGTAATTTTCAAACTCGCACCTGTGTGACGTTGAAATGTAGTCTGACACGCGACGTTGCGTCTAATGCGGCCTAGTGTGTGCCTCTGAGGCCGATAAGGGTTTTTATTCGCACGTAACGGCAGCTCAGGAGCACAGCTCTAAAGCAGAAGGTTGGACGTACTTAACCTCTCCGAATGGTCCGGAAAGATATGACAATATATCTGATGAGAGAACTCAGCGTAAATATGGTAGTTTTCACCTCTATTCTGACGTGAAAAGCTTAAGCAAGCTTGTTTCCCATATTATTTACAATATCGAAAAATTGCCCGATAAAAGGACAAAGTTTGTGATAAATTGTTTCCCAATAACATGTCGGGGATAGGTAATTAGCATAAAACTATACTTATTATTTCGGTAATCTCATAATATATATTTGGGGCGCCTATTGGAGCAAACCTACTATCGCATTGCAGCAATGAAGAATTTTAATTTCTCATTACAACTTACGCAGCTGAGAGAAAGTTATGTAATGCTGCCCGATAAAAACCAATTTTCGCCAGAAAAACTCATATTATAGGGCCCAGGTAACGAAAAAAAAGTGTAATTCCAGTTGCTAAATTTTGAAAAAAAAAATCCTCTAATACGTACTGTAGCCACAATCCAGATTTAGTATTTTCTTGATACCGGAAAAGCGAATGACGGCAAAACGCCTGTCTGATCGTCCGTCCGTCCGTCCGTCTGTGAAGAACGATAGTGGCTAATCCGTTGAGCCGATTTTTTCCAAAATTGACATTCTCCAATCGATCTGGCTGATGTCGCGTCCCCATTTTGGGATGTACTTTACATGAAGCCCTTGAAACATTTCCAAAATTTTCAAAAAAATGGCTCCAACATTTTTGAATAAACTTTCTTATTAGATGAAGGACGATTAAGAGAATTGTGCAGGTCTCATGTTCGTTGAAAACCCTGATTTCTCAAAAATTGCAAAAGTTCAAAAAGTTTTTTCGCATCTTCATACAACTAAAATATAAAAGATAGAGATTTTAATTCCCTTAATAAAATATGTTTCTTAAAGATAGATTTTGAAATAAGCGCATGTGCAATTTTTCAAAATTTGTGTTTTTCAAAAAATTAATGTGTGTTAATTTGGAAAGAAATTGCGATATAAATAATGTTAGGTATGCATTACTAAGGGCGAGATAGTATGTGCTGTGTTAGCACCCCTAATTTACCACAGTTAAGGATATATTTGGGACGAAAAATTCTACAGCGAATTTGACTGCTCCTGTCTGTCTTGCATGAAATTATTATTTCCGGCACGTCAACTATTTAAGTCAGTTACGCAAGTGTACTGCATGTTAGATCTCAGGAGGAGGTGATGTTCCAATTTTGCTGAAACGTATGATAGGACATCGACCTACATGGCGGCTTGTAGGGTTTCCCCACCAAGTATCAAGTACTGCGGAACCCCGCTACAGACGGGACCAGCTCTAAGCTTACAACGTGACTCCCTGCATGTGTGGCAGAGTAGTTTAAATAAGTGTACTATGGATGTGTAAGGGAACTGGAGGAGAAAAGCATCAGAAAGGAGAAATCGCGCGCGGTACGTGGCCCGTTTGAGGAAACTACTTGAGCATTCGCCTAATGTTGATTATAGGAATCAAGAAAAACTACAAATAAGAGCAGCCGGCCACTAGATTTCACCTGCTGACGAAGTTCGACCCGGGTAAGGCGGAACTCCCCCGTCGTCGTGACTCGAAATCCTCTGCAACATCCCGGCCACCGGTGTTGCAGCAACCACGATGTTGCCTTTGAGCCACGACCATTTGTCTCTTTTGTGGTTCCCTCTCATTGGCACGATCCGGCTGGTGGAATAATGCGATCGTATGTCTCCTCATCGGAATACTTCTATTAATTCTACCAGTCACGCCAGAGGGGAACAAAACGTGTAAAAATGCACTTGTGACGGGAAACGCATTAGTACAAAATATACAATGAATGTCGACACGAGAATTAAAATGTACACGGGTGACTTCAAAAACGACTACTAAAACGCAAAGGGGCAGCCAATCAATTTCACAAAGTTTTTTGCCGTGATCGGGCGAACCCTCGTAGTTTTCCCTCCACGCCGGCTATCGGCGACACGGGTTAGCTCCGGTCCCCTCCACCCAGCGACGCGGTGGCTTTGAAAGCACCTCCCCTCCCCCTCCACCTCCCACTCGAGCGCTCGGCTGACCCGTTCGCCGACCCGCCAGCAGCCGGTGACCTAGTGTGTCAAAATGAACAGCCAAATTCGATTGTCCCGCACAAAGTGGTCGCATCGCAGTGAAACGTCTATTGTTTGCCCAATAATGCGGTCGGCAGAAGAGATGGGATGAATGGAAACGAGGAAACTAAATTGGATGAAAATTATGAAAATAAGATGAAGGAAAATCAAACTATAAGATTAGAGTAAAATTGTGCCAGTGGAAAAATGAAGTAAAACTTGCGAATCATGTAGTGTAAATCGATTTTGTATCAGATGGAGAATGCTTCAAGTTATAAGAGTTGCTTCAGAATGTAAGAAAGGAAAATGTAATGTTAAATATTCTGCTGTCTTCTTCTAAAAGGTGGTGAAGGAACTGGTTGACAATATTGGACGTCGTAAAAGGACAATGACCTTTGCACGAACGAAAGCGAAAGGTAAAATGTTATTGAAGTAATACAAGATTATTAAAAAAGGAAACGAAGACAGATAACAATCACGCGATGAGGACGTGTAATTAAATAACTTTTGTTACATCTGGGCATTGCATTTGTTCACACTTTCATCTTCAAACTTACCAACAGAATATTTCATCATACAAAAAAATGTTTGAACATTCCTAAATATGTTGAATCTTTCATAATATCGATTTAAGAATGTTAATAGTAATAAGTTGTAACTCATCATAAGAACTAAAGTCCTGTATAGAAATATTATGAAGGAACTCTCAGTAGCTGTATCGATGTGGGTTGTCTTGCAATATTACTCTAAATTTGTAAAGTATTCGCTAGCGCTTCAAATGCAAAACTTATAGAATATTAATATTGGAATCGAAGTAACACAACACACCTGAAAAACTAGAATTGAGAAGACATAGTACAATCATGTAAATGCTTTAAATACGACTCTGCTCACAACAAAGCGGCAGGTTCGTGTAGCCGAATCACCAATAGTTTGCAATATTCACAATTTTATGAGTAATCGCGGACCCAAATGTCTAATACGTATCAATCACTCATCATATAGAATCCGCCATCCACCTCTTATCACCGACCGCCAATCGCCTACGACGGGAGGAGTGGCGGCATTCAGAGCGACACGTCCACTTCAGCTACCCCGTAGCGATTCACGCCCCCTTCCCGCCAGGACAGAGTGCTCAAATGAACCTGTCAAATTAGATTTCCGTGAACGAACTGCTTGCGCTCAATGAAACGTCGATCACTTACGTATCACTGGAGATTTAAACCAGTTCGCAAACGTCACGATTGTCGCGTGTCAGAGCTGACAAGGCTCCATTAACACATAGAAGAATGAGAAGAGAGTAGACAATAAAGAGAAGGAAACGCGAGCAGTCGATAATGAAAAATAACGCTTTTGACAAGTTATAAAGAAGGTGAAGTGTGCAATTTTGCCGGGAACGTCTCGAAAAGGAACACACAGACATACAGGAAAATAGCTTCGTTTCAAATTCGAGACACATCTAGAATGTAAATTTCCCTAGGTCGTCAAAAAATACAAATTCATGGAAAAACTTTATAGTAGTAGATATAGTACATGTAGCACCATTTTACTACAAAGTCATCACCAGAAATGATACATTTGCCTTACCGTGGGACCAACACTTGTATCCCTGTATAGTAGAAGTCTGTCTTAGATAGAGACCATATTTGATAGTAACGGTAATTTTACATCATTGCGTTAAGTGAAATTCTGACTGGAAAAGAATTTCTAGAAGAGTAACAAAAGATGTAAATCGGTAGGGGGGGGCGAGATTCAGATTATGAATGAATGCCTTATTTTACGTGGCGAGACTCAGGCCATGAGGCCTGATCTTCCGTCTGAACGCAAATTTCCTTACGCTCCTTTCACTTACTAAAGGAGTAAGAAGGTATTACTTGGGCGATGAAACAGGCAATTTGAATTTAGCTCAGAGGCTTCATTTAGGCTTGATCTTTTACATGCAGTAAATCTACAAATATAGGACAGCCAGCTTGAAATTTGGCCCTTATAAATCCACGGCTTCGATCGGGTTTGAACCCAAAAATTTGGGTATAACAGCCCAAGGCGCTAACCCTTACACTATCGCTGCCGCCGCCGCCACTATCGCACGGAGTCACAGGCCTCGGCTTACGTCTCTCACACTCTCAGGTGTTTGATCAAACACCCGGTCCGGTTCTCACACCAACTGATTTATTTTTATTTTGTTTATTTTTACGTCAAAAACGGTTAAAAACTGTGTGTGACGTGTCATGGAGAGAAGTGAATTTTGTGCAAATATTTAATATTCTGTGATCCCTACCCTAAGCCATATACTACTTGAATTTTGAATACAGAAAGAAAAAGAACGCTTTTTACAAGGGTTCTTAACAAAATATTCCCTCCGATGTAAGAAAATATATTTTAAAGGGTAAACCAGCAATAAATTTCGGCTCTTATCCCTCATCATGACCTTCGTGAAGGAATAATACTTCCTGTCGTAGAACATGGAGAACGGTAATTTGAATAATTATATTTCCCACTGAATTCTAGATGACGTGACAAATAATGAAGTTACATTTATGTCTAGAGCAAAACAAGGGGCCATCTCAGCAGTTGCTCAAAGGATCAAAGAAACTTCACGAAACAACTGATTTTCCATATTTTTGGGCACGTCTATTTTTCTTACACCTCAAAAAATGTCGATCCGGTCGTGGCAGCATTGCCGCTACTTCTGCAGCGGCTCTCACTGGGAGGTCCCAGGATTCGAGCTCCGGCGGTGGCAGATTTTCGACACTGGCTAAATAGCTAGGTCAAATTCTGCCACTGTCTGGAGGAGAATTCTAGTGGCCGACTCCTCTCATCGGTAGTTTTCCGATGCTGAATGTCTGGCGATTACCAAAGCAGTACTCTTAACAAAGGGGCCAAGGACCGCTAGTTGCCTCTTTTGCGGCATTGCTTGATATGGTCGCGAGCATTCGACACCTGGCGGCACTAATGAAAAACACGCGAAAAACCGTGCCTAAATGCTACCGTGGTGACGGGCCTTCAGTGACCTTGAGGTCCAGCTATGTAAAAACTGCAGTATAATACTTCACTAACCTACCATTCCGTAACCTGACAGAGACACTAAGGGTCGTATTTATGAAGCTCTGCCAGCAGAGCTCTTAGGAGCCTGTTATCTAGGGGCTTGCTAGAGGGTCAAGAGGCGACTGGAATTGGCTGGGGGCCGTTCATAAATCGCAAAACCGAACACTGGCAGCCTACTAGGCTTGGCAGGCCCCTGGCAGAGGTTTATAAATACGGCCCTAAGGTTGATACCAAGGGCAGACACTCGTGTTGACACGCAAACACTAGAGCACTAAGGCGGTCATTTCACTGTTATCGACGCACTTACTGCTGTTCCATGAAGGGCGTGCATGGCGCCTGTGCATGGCGCTCCCGGTGATGGCCTCGGCAGTGGTGTGTTGTCGTAATGGTTTCAATATATAGCCATTCCAGACCTTTAAGAGCGCGACGTCGCTTCCTGGGTAACATTCGCCAAGGGCGCCAGCGGTATACAACGATTTTCCTAAGGATGAGCCAAAGTGACAGTTCGCGAAAACAAGTGAACATCACATGTATTTGAGAGAAGTATCCCTCCGCCGTGGCAGCTGTTCTGTCACGCCCCTTCGTAAAGTGCTAATGGCTCCTGTGAAAACATTCCTATGAAAATGTCTAAGAGTTTAGCTTAAATATATGCACGTACGCGAGTTCGGGAAATATTTAAATTTAATTACGTATGTGGAAAATCTCTTAACATGCTCTCACAATCAGTGAAAGAAAACTGCCACGAATGTAAATAGAAAGCTCTCAATTACAGCTCGCCACACAACAGCACAAAGACCGGATCCACGTGCATCAGTACGCATCACACATTCAAGTCTCGGTTTTAAAATAAACATAATATTTATCACACAAAAAGTAAATTCAATGTAATATATAAAGAAAAAATATTTTTTATAGAAGAGCACATAACACTGCACTTCCTAATTTCAATTATTTCTCGTGGCGTACTATATTTTTACAACACTTCACCACTACAGATATAGGCAATCTTTCTCAGTTATGGTTTCGTAGCATTCCTCACTCTGGTTTGAGAGAATCGAGCGTCGATCTACCGCCGTCTGCTGACCCAGAGTGTGGAGAGTCGAAATGAACCACCAATTCGATTGCCACGCACGATGATGGCGACTCAATGAAAGGTCTATCGTTTGCAAAACTGTCGACCATTAAATCAATCCGCCAACGTAACCTTTATCGCCACTAGCCGCTGGCGTGACTTTATTGAAAAGACGAACAATAAATAGCAGTCCATTGATTCGCGAGAGCACAAATCATCGGTGAGTTACATGATCCCGCATTATTCGCTCGTCAAATGATCGGCGAAATGTGTTCGGAATTTCATTGTTTTATTGTTTATATTGTAATCCACTGAGTTCAATTCTTTTTAGTTATGTTCCTGGCATGGGACAATTCTGTTGTTCTTTTACGTAAAATACGACGTTTTCAAACGGCTGTTAATACTGTATGATACAGACGAGAGCTTGAACATAGCTAAAAGTGTTTTACATGGTATTTAAGGACTAAAAATGTAAAATTACTACTTTCAATAAATTTCGTTGATGTATCATTATTAAAGCAATGTGATCAGCGTTTAAATAAAACTAGTGGTACTACAACATTACTCGCCATATTCGCAATTTCTCGCATTATTTCTAACTCTTTAAATTTTCAAAAATCCAGAACGTTCAACTAAAATGAGACTTGCACCATGTTTTCAGCGCTCTTTACGCTATCCAAGGAAAAAATTTAAATAATAATTGGAGCCATTTTTGAGAATATTTAAAAAACCTTGTTGAAGCTTCACACAAAGAACAACTCAAATTTGTTTCAAACTCGCAGTGCCATGATTTCGTTCAGATCAATCGAAGAATATCACTTTCGAAGAAAATCATCTCAACTATTTAGGCGCTACTTTGATCACAGACAGATGAACCGTCAATCTATTTTTCGTAATCGAGGTCCAACAAAACGTGAATACGGAGTATACGTGTTAGAAGAAGTAATTCACTACGTAAAGGAACATGATTGATTTACTTTTCCTTTATCAGGGTTCACTATCAGTTTTTCTATCGAAAAATCGCCTTTTGTGCCGCTGCATTACAATATTTTCTTTTTATGAGGTAGTAAAAGCAAAACAATTAAATGATACGTGTTGTATATTTTTATTTAATGCTTTTGATATTTTTTCTCTGTAGAACAATACAGTTTTGTGCGATTATTTTCAAAATAAGTTTTTCCTTGCGCCGTATTCCAGAGGAAGGGTTCTACGTTAAGATTTACACGGCATTTACTGCACTAGTAAATGAAAATTAATATAAAAATCGTTATGTTATTGTCACATTATAAAATGTATTCTGTACATCACTGAGATATGATTTACTTAGTATTTGGCACACCGCGCTTTCGTTATTTTTTAACAATAAATCTAGAAAAATCTTGGACAACATCCGTCCTCACGTTGAACTGTCAGAAATATTGGTAAAATGTTTACCTAATTATTCGAATACATTTGAAGATGTCTAGTTTGAATTTGCAAGACATCTTCACGTTACAAAATTATTGTTGCTGGTGAAAGAAAGGCTTGCATTATAGTATATGTCTGGCGGCTAGAATTTATGTAGTATTGCCCGTTATTATTGTACTGAAAAATCGCAGCATTTTATTTCCATTTACATATACAGACGCATCCTCGGGTCTGCAGCCATTTACTTTCTATTGTCGGTAGAAGGACGTTTTGACGTCGCATAATTTATTGCCCCTGGAAGTACTTGACATAATTGGAGTTGGTATTGAAAAATGAAGGAAAATGTGCGCACAACAAAGCTATCTCTTCGCCGTGTGGTGTTAGGCGTCGCCTGAAATACATCATCTTGCAGGATGCGGGAGCCATTTTCTATCTGGAGAGAGCTTCGTTCTAAATACCCGCCCGTGTGCCCTTGCAGTTTGAGGGCAGACGGCCGTATGCAATTATGAAGCGATCGTTTTTCAAGTGGGCTTTTCGAAGAGCTACGCGGCATGGCGGCGTTCGGTCGATCGACCAAGAAGACGACGGCATGCGGGGGAGGGGGCACTGGGCAGGAATGGGAAAGAGCGGAAGGATGCAAGGGGGTGGGAGAATGACAGGGAGAGAGCTGGAAGAAAACGGGAAGGGGTGGAAAGAAGAAACAAGATGAGAACCTGGGGACTAAACAAAGAGGGATAGGTGAAGCATATAACAGCAGGGACTGAAGCTGGGTAAAGAGTAGAGGTTAGATGATGAAGAACCTAATACCATCAGTAATAAACCATCTCAAATACTAACAACCGGTCAACACCCATGTATTTCATTTTTAAATTTCGGTAAATTGTTTTAACGTGAGCACCAGAAAACACAAAATTCAGAAGAGAATTGAAACAACTTATATCGATGGTGAGTTGTCAAAAAAATTAAAAATATTTCAGAAGTTTTTGTGAATTCATGTTGAAGAAATAAGTACAGAAATAGTCTGAACAAACAACATTTTTTCTCGGAAAGACAGTAAAATAAAGGCTGAAGCTCAAAACTGTCAGATACGAATGTAAATTTTGCAACAGCTAGGAAAAAAAGGAGGATCTGAACTCACGTTCTTAGGCTTAACACGCCATTCATGTCAGCCATCCACCACCAGCCTCACAGCTAAACTCAACCTTCGCAAAACTTTTTGAACATTTGAATTTACAGCTTTCAAAAATTCAGAGATTTTCATTTACAGTATTTCAATATGAAATTTTTAATTTCAGATATCATTAAAGAAATGAATATCTATCATCGATATTGTAGGTCTGAAATCAAAGGTATTATAGTTATTTTTTAGCAGTTTTCGAAAATCTAGTAATTCAATGAAAACGAGTCCTGCGACAATTTTTTAAGCGTCCTTTACTTTATCTGTGTAAAAAAATAATAAAAAATGTTGATCCTCTTGAGATTTTTTTAAAAATGTTGAGACATCATGTAAAATATCTCCCAAGATCAAAATATCCGTTACACAATATATATGTTACAAACAGGACCACTAGTTCGGCCAGATCGATCTTGGAATATCAATTTTTGAGACAAGCAACTGACCCGTTTAGATGCTAATGTTGAACGCGAACACACAGGCAGATCTAGTGCCGTAGCCCAATTTTTTGGTATCAAGTACCCTCAAAACGTGGATTACGACTATACAATATGTTAGAGAAAGTACTCTGCTACATATTGAATCAAGATTTATCCACTTTTTCGATATTAGGGCCACACAATAACACGTTTTTCTGTCTAAAAATTGACACTTTCGCTGACGCATAACAATATTACATCTTTACTACGCAAGTACGAGTATGCGAGAAAGTAGAAGAAAGAACGTATCGAGGACTCAATGTGCGTTCACGAGCAATATTTTTTCCGGAATAACTTGTGAGAGAAGAAATGTTTCGCTGTGTAAGCGTTTCTGACAGCATCTCAAATATTGAAGGAGCAAGTTTCTTGAAATGTTTGAGATACTGTCACATGCATTTACAGAGCGCCGAATTTCTTTGCCAAATTATGGCGGCATATTGTTGCCAACAGACACACTCTCTTAAATATAGTGGGCGAAAAAATGCTATGGAACTGAAGGAATGATGAACAAAAACAGAACGAAGTAATTGCGAAGAATTGCAAAGGGAATGAGACAAATAAATAGTATCCAATTTTTCAGAATTTTATGTTGGTAAACTAGTTTGATGGAACTGCGAAAGGAGATATTAAGAGGTAAATATCTATTAAATATTTAAATAAATTATTATTGTTATTATAACAAAATTGTACCTCGATATACTTTGTGAGCTAATTTTGAAAAATTTGGGTACAGGGACCCACAATAATAATGTAGAGCAAATGATAATCACAATTCAACCATTTGTAATACACATTTTATACCACACGTTGAAATAAATGGCTCAAAGAACACAATTTTATGGAAAGAAATTGTTACAATTTTATTCATTTTTATTCAGTCTAGTTTTCATTTCTTGGAAGTATCTTACTACCATTAAATTATACTTTTGTGATTTTTCTAAAAGGAAAATTGGATTTAGGAACAATAACACAGGTCTACAGAAAACTTTTCGAAATTTGATTTAATTATGCCATCTCATCTTTAATTTTTGGTTTGTCCTGAAACTGAAAGTGAGGTCAGTTTTTCTATATCACGTACATTTGTTTTTCAATCTCGAGTTCAATCTCGAAAGACAGTAGTTGTAATGGCATAAGAAAACCGAATCGGCTGAGGGTTTTCATTTAGTACATGTTATTAACAATACCAAATACATTAATCTGTATAGCTATAAGATTGCCAGAGTAAAGATAGATGCATATTTAATTGTTATTTTTGTGAAAACTTGTTCTTTTCTCTCGGAAACTGCTTCGTGTGCGCTTCCAGGTATATGACTCTTCAGGTGATTCACGCTGTAGCATCCAACAATAGTTCGCCATCATGTTAACATTTCTCTAACCCCCATACCTACGTTCCATTCCCTGATGTCCTAATGGAAATTTCCCCTTATTTTTGCGTTTTGCACTTGCGTTCCCCAAGTTTTCCGGAAAATAGTTTACATGTGAGTGTAGGAAGTGAAACTTCAAACTCGTGTGGTAACCTAGAATTTAGATAGATAGATAGAAATTTATTCTACAATTGGGCAAATGATGCCCATGTGGCAGAATGCAAAATTACAATTACAAATAAAATAGTAATATATAAAAAATAAATATAAACAAACAAATTGATTTTGTCATTTCCTATAAATGCAGATGGCATTTACATTCCTATACTAAACATTAAAATGCATACACTCTAACATATAAATGAATAAACTTACATATTACACAAGTATACATACATACAAACATACGCGTATATACATAGAGAGACGAAGGAACCCTCACATACACACCAATCAGAACTTATTCAATCATATTCAGAAGAAATGAAATCACTTTACTTCACTTCACTGCACTGCACTCCATATAACTTTATCTAAATATTAATTGTTCAATACTTTTTACTGTAGACTACGCATAATCGCACCTTTCACTTCACTTCATTTCACTTCACTTCACTATACGTTTTCACCCTATTGACTAATTTCCTATATTTTTTTTCTAAAACCTCGCGCTGAGCGAGGAAATGGCTCAAAAACTGCCGCAGGAAAATCGTTCCAATCTACTATAGTTCTGTTTACAAAGGAGAATTTCCCTACGGCCGTTCTTTGTATTCTTGTTGTAATTTTATATTTGTGATCAAATCTATTTAAATAATCTGGTTTATCTAGCCTTCCCCGAATTTCCTGCCATGCGTAACAACCAACGTAAGATTTATACAGCGCGCAAAGTCGTGCCCTCTTCCTCCGGCGTTCTAATGATTCCCAATGCGCAGGTGTGTTCTTCCGAAATGTATATTTTGCCGCTCTGTTTTGTATCCTCTCTAAGCTCTTTTTAAGTCCTATTCTGTACGGATCCCAATAACTAGCTCCGTATTCCATTACCGGCCTAACAAGCGAGGTATACGCGATTTCCTTTGCTTTCGTATTACATTTTTAAAGATTCCTCATGACGAAATGCAAAGACCTCCAAGCTTTACCCACTGCATAGTTCGTTTGTTTCTCCCATCCCAATTTACAATCCAGGAGAATGCCAAGATATTTACAGCTCGAGACTCTCGGAACTACGTCATTACCTAGCTGATAAGGTATTGTATTATTTGAAAAGCCTTCAACATGTGTTCCACGATACATCCGTAGTTAGGATCCTTTACATTACCAAGAAACTAGTCAGCAACCTCTTTAAAAGAATTTCAGGCCTTCTACTCCTTCTCACTCATGATCTGAGCAAAATATGTATTTGAGAAAAGTTTTCTATTTTCTGATGTCTCCTACAATGATTCCTTCTTTTATCTTAGGGATACTTAAACCAGGAAACTTGGAGCTTAAGTACTTGAAAAATTCACCTTCTTTATTGAGAGACAACGAATTGCTTTATCAGCTCTATCTATATGTGTAGAGGACGTAGCAGAATTTTCTCAGAAGGAACCAAACTTTTCCTAATTACATTTTTTCTCTTGGCTTCTGGTGATGGTCAGATGGTTCCAGTGGGGAAATATGTGTACTCTGGTTGCTGAAGAGCGTGGTGAGTACTTTGAAGTCTCCATAAATCAACCACTTATGCTCATAACGAATTCGTGAACTAATATGAATTTGACAAATGTTTCCTTTAAATGTACCGAAAGGCCGACTGGAACTGAAACATAACTATTGCTGAAGTATAACAAAGCAACTTTTAGACTTCGTTTCGATGAGTCTATGACTAGATACCAATGTGTCGGGTCACTGTACACCAAACTGATACATCAGTTCAGAATTGTCTGTACAATGAACAAGATTCTCATCCTGTGAAAAGTAAGGAACAAACTGCTTCACGATGTCAAGACCATGAAAAAGAAGTGTCTGGTTGTAGGAATATTTTGTTTCTAAACCGGTAGCCTCGTAACTGAGCAGCATCTTTCGGAAGTCCAAGATCTCTCACTAAGTCATTTAACTTCCGTTGAGAAAAAAATTTTTTTTCGCTAAACATTTTTGTTCGAACTCAGTTTGTTTCATAATTCTCCCCCATACAAGTTTCTGTTTTATAGATTTGAAAAAAATCTGTACGTGATAGAGAAGAAAGAACTTCATTTTCGTTTTCAAAAAGAATAAAGATTAGCCTAGATCATCAAATGTTTGGTTGTAGACCTGTGTAATTGGTATCAATTGACAAAAGACACGAATGATATCCTATCATCTTGGCACGGTTGTTCGTTATGCTTTTCATGGTGTTACTTTATTACCAAGCGTTTCAAAGATTCGCTGGAACGTGTTCCTAAATTTTAAGTTATTCGAACATATTTTTCATATTTATAAATTTACTTAATCCGTTTGGAAAACTCTTCATAGTATTCAAATAGTTGTAAGCTATTTTTCCTGGAAAACATAATTTGTTTGGATGAAATGTATGGTCTTAAAACCCAAGTATTTAATACGGTTGAAAGTAGCTAACGGTCTAGTATTTGTTTATTCCAAAAACAAATAATGCATACCAATTAGATTTTGCCAACTCTTCCTCATTTTTGCCACAACAAGCAGAAGAGAAATAAAGTCTAATTAATACCGCCCAAAGCGTATATGTATGATAAGGCTGAATATAAAGAACGCAAAGTTGTGAGATCGATAAATAAACCGCGAACAAAAGGCATTTTGGCAAGGCAAAGTATACGAAAAGCCGTTGGCAAGTACTGAAGAAGCTCGTGGGTAAGCCTCATCTCTCCGGGATTGAGTCAAACGCTTAACGGAAAGCGGGTAGCAGGAGGGTGAGAACGAGCTGAGAAAGCGAGGAGACCTAAGAAGACTGCAGAAGCGACTAGAAAAGGCGGGTGGCTCGGAGCACGGCGCGACGGAGACGCAGGCGGCGGCAGGGCCAGCGGGGACGACGGCGATGTGCGCGCGCCATATTTCAACGTCAGGCTCTGTCACGACTTTGTCTTGTCGTTATTTATGGCGTGTCTCTGTACAAATCCCGCGGCCGTGCGATCGCCGTTTTCCTCGGGAGGGAGGAGCGCGGGGGCCGTGCAGTTCATTAAGCGGGACCTGGCTGCACGGGGCCGCCCACCGCCGGGGGATGTTAATTATAATCTAGTTAGGGCGGTCGCGTGGGTGATCGCGATGCTTGAAGGGCTTTGCGTCCCCGCTTGCTAACGACGCCGCCCGGGTCGCCGGCACTTCTTTCATCTCGATTTGTTTGCTCGATGAGTCTCGCGCCCGCTTCTTGCCGACGTCGACCCGCCGCTTCCAGATCGGCGCGGTGGCAGTTGACCCTTTTCGTAAACTCGGGAGTTTCCTGGCACGTTTCGGTAGTTCTCCTTCAAGTTTGTGTGGAGGGTTTGTGTCTTTTTCATTCGTTTCATTTTAGGCTCTACCTGCTTAGGTGACTCAATTGGTGCCACAGCATTGCTTCATTCTGACCAGAACAATCTAGAGTTTGAGTCGCGATTGTAGCAGGTTTTTCGACGCTAGCTAGGGTCGAATTCACCCGCTATGTGGAGGAGAATCCTTGAGAGCTTCTACCCTGATCGATAGATGTCCGGTCGGTTTCTCCGATCAACACCAGGTGAATGCCGGAACAGAGCCGTAAGAAACAGACTATGGACCGCGCGCGATTTTTCCTTCCTCTTCCTTGTCTTACCACCCTTCATTTTCACTTATAATTATATGCATTATATTACTACATGTATAGGGAATCCTGGGAGCCTGTCCTGTCTGGGACGGTGCTCCACCAGGTGGGAGTTACCTGGTTGAGGAAAAACCGCGAAAGCCGACGTGTAGGTCGGCGCCGGATTTCGTTATCCAAATGGGAACATTATCGTCTCCTCCCGCGATAAAACATGCATTACACTTATGGCCTTACTATGTTGACTATGGAGACCGATAGCCTTACCTGTTGAAGCTGTCGGAAACACTAAATAATCAATCTCAGATTTCGTGCTCTCAAAATTTGCTTTCTTCGGTTCTTCTTCTCCATAAATATAACTTTCAGCTCTTCGCAGATGAAAGGCCACTCATAACGCTCGCTTGCCTTTTTCTCTCGTTGTTGCGAGGTTGAACATGTCTGTCATAAGGTTGTTATAATCTAATTTCCTTACTTCTTTTTAATTTTTCGAAATGTATACAGAACGTTATGTAATGTTGCAACAAATTTATGTTAAGATTTTGAGAGAAATACTCGTTTTGTAAGCCCTAGATACCGAAAAAGTGTAAATTTTTTATAAAATGACGTCATATATTTCTCAGTGTCCGATTGAATGTCAGGCTGTTCACGATCAACCCTAGGGCCGTATCTGTGCACTGAAGTTCCTATAAAATAGATCCCAATCGATTTCATTGAACTCAGTTGTCCACGATCAACCCTAGAGTCGAATGTGTGCACAGAAGTTTCCACAAAATGGATCCCAATGGATCCCAACGAACTCAATGCTTTGCCAATCTCGAACAGGTCTTTTAATTTTTGGGGGTACTTTATTCATTGCCCAGGACCAATCCAAATTTGCTCATAAATTACTCCAATTCTTTTTTATTCCATTTTTTCTGGAATCGACCAAAGTATGCATATACATAGGTGTAGATTCTATTTTCAATTAACTTCTCAACTTTTGATAATTGTAAAAAATCTGATTTTGTTTATAACATCAATATTGGAGTTACAGATTTCTTTCTCAACGCGAAATATTTTTCAGAATTATGTCTTTAAATCATTTTAATTTACACGTTATTAAACTTTGGTAGTCCTTGCATAATTTTTAATTATATTGTCACACTTTTCACAGTATGTAATAAGGTTTTCTAAAACATTTCTCCAGTTTCTGAAAAACATTTTGAAAAGAATACTCTGAATTTTATGATATATAGGTATTTTTATAGAAGGTTTTAATTTTTTTAAATTAAAATTATGTATTTGAATATCGACGCGTCTGAAATTCAGGTACCTCAAGCAATAATATTATTGCGGTCTAGTGGTGAGCGCGTTGAACTCTTACACGTACGTGATTTAGTCCAGTTATAGACATAATATTTCCATTATAATATTATGGCATTACCAGACTATTATAGTATTAAACGTCATTAGGCCGATAGACACCAAATAACAGACGCGGTTGAAGTTTGTAAAGCGAAACGATAGCCGAGGTTTATAACCAACCAAGTGTTTGGTTTGTGTTATCGGCCGTGTGGTTCAATACTTTTCGTAATACTATCTTCTTATAAGAAAAATAATATAAATAAAAAATGTTCTTGCCTTTGCTTACGTAGGAATGCAACGCCCCCTTCTATATCGATTCAGACGCGAGTCCAAGTCCAAGTATAATATTGGTTTTGGCGAGACATTTCGATTCGATTGTTTAATACGTGGTGGCTTTTGTTTGACACCATTAAAAAGATAAATTTTCCACAAAATTTGAGATGGATATTCCAGAAGATCTTATGGAGACAGCAAATAGTGCTAATTTCGATTTGTTACCTACAAAAACGAAATTACGGTATAAAAAGGAATACGAAGATTTCAAATGTTGGCATCAATGCAATAAATGTAAATGAGGTGAATGTTCGTATTTGTCTTAAGAGTTGAATAAATATTTTGAATCTCACGTGATTCCTTAACGTCCGGCGGCCGTTAATCCCTTAACGGCCGGCGGCCATTAAGATTACCTTTTCATTCCTCCATTGGGTCGCGTTGGGTCGAGAACATCGATCGATGTAGAGGACAATTGTGCTTTTGGAGCAACAGAGTGAATGTTAAACGAATAATTTGAACAAAGACTTGGCTATCTGCTTCCTATGTGCAGTGTATGTTGAAAATATTTAAGCCTTGCCACACAACAGAAACTGAAAATAAATTAACAATAACGCGCACAAAATGTGTGCAATATATAGATAATTATAAATGGCATTAGTTTTTAAATATTTCCCCTTCGATTAGTTTTAATTTCTGGGGTTTGACATTGATCTCCCATTGGTGTTCTCTGGGTACCAGAATGCCATTGGTGTGCGATTATTAATGCATTTCATATTATTAAGAAATAAGACAATTATTTGAATTACATTTCTACATGTTTTTATTTCGGCAGCTTCGTAAATACAATTTCATAGATTCATAGCGTGATGTTTCTCTTTGCCCTTGTCGTTTCAGGCATACTTTATTTGCTCCCTATCACGTTTGACAACTTTTATCCTCTTCTATATTTGTTTAAAATATATCTCTTGCTTTATCGCTTGTTTTTTTCTCATCTCATGCTTGTTTCCTTAACACTTAGAATCTTTCTCGAATTTCTCCATTAAAAATGTTCCAATTAGTGGATATTGTAATAGTGAAGGTACGTTCAATTCATTACATAATGATGTGGTTTTGAAAATTAGTTTGAACCCTTGTTGTATGTATAACGTATGCCAATAAAATTGAAAGGAGTGAATGTAAATTTTTTAAATTTACTTTACTTTTTAAAACTTAAAACTTTTAAAATTTTAAACACTTAAAATATGTTTGCTGTATTTTAAGTTTGACTATATTTTAAGCACTTAAAATACGATTGTGCTCTTAAGAACCTCTCAACAAGAGAATTTTTTTTGTATCCGGACCTTTTAAAAGACATTTTGCCATACTTTCGAATCATTTTATTATTTTTTGTAAATTTATTGATAATGGGTTTGTTGAGTTACAGAGTTATTTTCCCGCTCATGTCCATGGAGAGTGGAATCTCCTAACCACAGGGTTTCTGCATTTCTGGTCATTCAAATGTATCGTTTTTTCCCCAACAGCCCTCCTCTGTTTGGAATAATGAGCACAGACGACGCTTTTTTATATACTTCCTTGAATAGAAACATCTGTTGATGAGCTTATAAACACGCTTGTAACCGATTATTTTCAAGCTTGAAATTGAGGCACTGGCAGGGCAAAAGCAGGGCGGGCAGGAAGCTGGCAGAGGGGCGCTGGAGTGGGAGGTGGGCTGGGGTGCCCACTGGCACTGCTGGGGGCCAAGCAGCTGAGTGCCTTGCTCTTGCTGCTCTGCTGTTGAGCTCAATGAATGATCGATGACTGTGCCAGGAAGCCAGTGCACTGGAACAGCAGCCTCTGGAGAAAAGCCTGGAAAAGAGGCTACTGTTTAATTTTTCACGGTAATAACAGATTTCGTTGAGCTTGAAAAGCTGACGCCACCTCAAGTTTTTCTCACCCAGCTTTTTAGAATGATTTGCTTTTAAACCATTTTGGCAAATTCAAGATTTTGCAGAAGCAAATGTGAATTAATATTTTTGTTTGAATTGAAGATGTTGTGTTAGTGTTATCTCTGTATACTCTCCCAGTACGTTTTTATATGTTTTCAAAAGAAAGTGATAGTTGCTTGCTGTAAGAATATTAGTATTGGTGAATGATGATTTGAAAAATCATAATTTCACAATCCAATTGATTTCTGAAACCCTTGATGAAAATTAGCTTAGTTGTTTCTCCTTCTGAAATTGACAAAAATGATGATGACAGAAACCTGTTCGTTATGTTTTTTCGTTTTCAGTAATAAGTGCATGGTGGAGTTTGATCATGTAACGTGGGGTAATTAGAAAGTCACAATATTTGAATTCAATCTGTAGCCATTTTTGTCATTTATTTTATATGATCCTCTAGAATTATTTTCGTACTACAAAATAGATTATATTTTTTTTTAATGGTTGTTGTTTAATAGAGAAAAAGTAAGTTTCTTAATTTTGTTATTAGATCTCGACTTATGTAAAAACTAGAGTTTTCAAAAATGCAAAAATTTTGAAAATGGAATGCATGCTCTGAGTTTCAAAGATGCAAGATTTTTCATCTTTTGAACCAAGACATCGGGCAAGCGGCCTTGACTTCTTCAGATACAATCAATGCTATATCACATGAGAGGTTTCATGTGTCAAGTCTTTGGGACTCCACAACTCTTTTTTTGGGTGTGCCCTAAGATTGCCTGTTATCCTGGGTTGTGTAAATTTTTATTAAATCTCTCCATTGAGTTTAAATTTTGTCATTCTTGTCTTTTTTTTATGATCTTGGAGAGCTTAGCTTAAGGTTTATCTCAATGATGAAACTTATGTTCATGTAACATGGACACTTAATTTATAACACAATAACAGTAAACTTTTTTTTTTAACATATATTAGGTGGTTTGTGGTCTCCATTTATCACGTGTTATGTTCCCACATGGAGTAATTCATGTACAAAAGCATGTTAGAAAACAGTATTGGTAAGATGACTCAAAGAAACTAAAATCCTATGAAACTATTTTGTAGGCACTAGCAAGAAAGTTTTCTGTTACATAATTAGCCATATGGTTAGAAAAGGTTATATGGTAATCAAGAAACAGAAGAAAAGATGATATGGTTTAATATTACTGCCCTTCTCCTGCCCTTCCTTCCCTCTCTGCTCCTCTCCTTTCTCCTGCCTCTTCTCCACCTCTCCTTGGCTCCCTCCTTGCCTCCCTCTCCTGCTCTCTCCTGCCCTTCCTTCCCTGCCTCTCTCTCCCTGCCCTTCTCCTCCCCCCTCTCTCTCCCTCCTCTCTCTCCTCTCTCCCCGTCTCTCTCTCTCTCTCCTCGTCTCTCTCTCCCCCTCGTCTCTCTCTCCCCTCTCTCTCTCTCCCTCCTCTCTCTCTCTCTCCCCGTCTCTCTCTCTCCCCCTCTCTCTCTCTCTCCTCTCTCTCCCTCTCTCCCCCTCTCTCTCTCTCCCCGTCTCTCTCTCTCCCCTCTCTCTCTCTCTCTCTCTCTCTCCCCTCTCCTCTCTCTCTCCTCTCTCTCTCCCCCTCTCTCTCTTCTCTCTCTCTCTCTCTCTCCCCCTCTCTCTCTCCCCTCTCTCTCTCCCCTCTCTCTCTCTCTCTCCCCTCTCTCTCTCTCCCCGCTCTCTCTCTCCCTCCCTCTCTCTCTCTCTCTCCCCTCTCTCTCTCTCCGTCTCTCTCTCCGTCTCTCTCCCCGTCTCTCTCTCCGTCTCTCTCTCCGTCTCTCTCTCCGTCTCTCTCTCCGTCTCTCTCTCCGTCTCTCTCTCCGTCTCTCTCTCCGTCTCTCTCTCCGTCTCTCTCTCCGTCTCTCTCTCCGTCTCCCTCTCTCCGTCTCCCTCTCTCCGTCTCTCTCTCTCCGTCTCCCTCTCTCCGTCTCTCTCTCTCCGTCTCTCTCTCTCTCCGTCTCTCTCTCTCTCTCCGTCTCTATCTCCGTCTCTCTCTCCCCGACTCTCTCTCTCTGTCTCTCCCTCGGTGTCTCTCTTTCTCTCCCTCGATGTCTCTCTCTCTCTGTCTCTCCCTCGATGTCTCTCTCTGTCCGTCCCTCGGTCTCTCTCTCTCTCTCTCTCTCTCTCTCTCTCTCTCTCTCTCTCTCTCTCTCTCTCTCTCCCTCTCTCTCTCTCTCCGTCTCTCTCTCTCTCCGTCTCTCTCTCTCTCCGTCTCTCTCTCTCTCCGTCTCTCTCTCTCTCCGTCTCTCTCTCTCCGTCTCTCTCTCTCCGTCTCTCTCTCTCTCCCCGTCTCTCTCTCTCCCCGTCTCTCTCTCTCCCCGTCTCTCTCTCTCCCCGTCTCTCTCTCTCCCCGTCTCTCTCTCTCCGTCTCTCTCTCTCCGTATAACATATGTAATGGCGTTAAAATTAGTAACTTTTAGGAGTAATAATAGGATAAATTAACCGTTAAAAATATGTACTGTAGCACCAAACGTTTTATTCAAGTATTTGTTGTTTAAACATGCTTCAGTTTTAGGTAGAACTGTGGGAATTCTCGATTTAAAATTAAAGTTTTGTCTTACCTTCAACCGCACTACATTGCGTCATGTTAGGACACCACACTCGACCACATATTAGTTTTTCCTTTTTCTTCTATGAATATGGGTTATTCAAACGTAAATTTCATGATGAAAACCTATAGGTTTTGCCATCTTTCTATTAAGCATAGTTTCTGAGAAAGCAGTAAGTGTGTAGCATGCATGCGAAAAACCTAAATTACTTAGTGTATTACATACAATTACATATATACAATGTCAAGAAGTCCTTGCAGTAGGTACGCTAACACTAGTAATTCCGTCACCGTTACCGAGTACTAATACGCTAACTGGCTGGTCACTATCTAATAACGCGCTTTCTTATTAAAATGCTATGACGTAACTCCTCTCGGTGTTTGTCTCTGTCATCTGAATCGTTCAAAAAATCGCCATTGTGGTAGTGCAAAAATGAAGCTTCAAAGACATGTTTCATGTCCGGCGATAAGCCACTGGCATTCTTTCCACATAATCTCTATAGGTTTTGGATTTCCTCTTTCATAAGAAATGCTTTGTGAGATCTTTGAAGCCTTCCAACGCATGTATTTTGCTTTTCCTTCTATATGTGTATCAAATTCATATTCCTCATCGATTCTTTTACCTGGAGACCATCAAAAATACCGTCTTTGATTTTTGCCTCGCTGGGCATTTTTCTTTTATGTACTAAAACTCGCTGCCATTCGTGTCCATACCGTTGACAGTTTTTTATTAGCCTTAGCTTGGTGTACAAAGGTCGAAGGTAAATATTGCCAGATTCAACAACATTTTTGTGTAATAAATTTTTGTGGTCTGCTTTCAGTTACCATTCATGGACAATGAAATGTTTATATCACACTCGACTGTTCAAGTCACTAAAAAAGCAGTATTTTATATTACCCAGTTTCAATCCCAAAAGAAAAGCAATCACTTTTGAGTCATCACATATCTTGTTGTTGAATTGCTTGGGACATCCATATATATATATATATATATATATATATATATATATATATATATATATATATATATATATATATATACGTAACATATTTCTAGATCTTTCAAATTACAAAATCCATGTATCACACAGACGGCGTGTGATTGGCACAACTGACCGACAATCATTGTTATCAAAATATGCATAGTTCATATTACTGAAAAAAAGCAAACTGTGAGAATGAGTGTTTCTCTCAACTGTTGATATTTGTCGATAAATACATGGCTGACTATTGTGAGCTGAAAAATATTTGCACCGCACCGAGTGATAAATGGGTGGCGGATTTTGGTGACCTAAAATCCAGTGATGGTGGCCTAAAGCCCAGCCAAAAATTAACAGTAAAATGCTCTTAAAATGTTTTAAAATGCAAAGAAAGAAAGCAAAGAAATATGCATACAAGCAAAGAAATATGACGTAAAAATGTTCTCAAAACCAGTTCTGATGAACAACTCAAACTGTTGGATATGTTACTGATGTAATCGAGACTTTTTCCTTTCGTTCAAGTGAAAAAAGGCGGTTTTCCAAGTTTGCAAACGTTTGATTTGGACTGTTCTTTGCCATGAAATTTCTCACATATAACAAACTAACATATAAAAATGTGTTATTTCCTTTTGTGATAACAAAATTAATGTCTATACTAAATGGCATCGTTTTAAAGTGAAAAAAATGACCTTTCAGTATAACCATTTCCTTAGTGATAACTTATTAAAGAATACAAGAACTGGTCCCCACTCACAAATTCCCTATTTTTAATTCTCCCAATTCATACGATATGGGAAAAACGAATGCTATTTCTGGATTCGATATAATATAACGTTTTGAAGACAAATATTTGATTTTAATAACCAAAATTCTTATTGTCAATTTACTGATCAGTCTGTTGTTTTAGTATTGGTTTCTGGCTTCTCGAATTCTCCAGTGTTGCACTTCTTGAGCTTTTTGTTCGCACACGTGGATGTATATCCGGCTATGTAGCTCTGAAATTGCAATTTGAAATTTCATCGCAAAACAAATACATATGATGAAATTCTTGAAACCACGTGATGGGCTTTCCAACCATTTACATTAATATCTTATATGACAGAAAGTGAAGTTGTTAGGCATGTTCCGAATAACATTTCAAAGACTACTTTCAAATTTCGTTTACTACAATATTATTTGCGATTACAATACTGACTGAACATACGAATAATATTCGTAAAACAAGTAGTTTTTGATGACTTAGAGCCCTCCCAATTTTAAAAATATATTAATAGTTAATTCTTGACTAATGCGTTTTTATCAAGTGATATATTGAAGAAAAGTATCCACAATTGTTTTGTAAAAATATTTCAATCTAAATCATTGTGTGTTGCGTAATTCACTTATATTCATGTACTTCCCACATGTCGATAGGCACTTGTCAATGAGTTTGCTCGTTTGGAAACAATCATTTTCCCTTGTCCTGTTTTCATCTGCCTCTGCTGTCTAATTGACTTGTTTGAGTGATATCGTTACTGTATTGACTTCGCATCTACCACGCTGATGGTGAAGGTCTTGTTTGTTCGAAAATAATGATGATTAATTTTCAATTTGCAGCACATGTTGAAATACATGTACACGTTTTTACACACATATGATTCTTATACTTGTGGTTTTCCGTGAGCTTGATCATTTAATAGCAGTACATTTCTCTGCATGGTGAGTACGGAAACTCAACTGGCTGCATGAATATACAGGACCGGAAATTAAACTGTGTAGATCTGGATGTCCAAGGTTATAATCCAGGACGACAAGGTAGAATGCAATTAAGTACTCGAATGAAAATAATCCACTATTCCCACTGTCCAATAAGTTTTTTCCCTTCAAATACTTACTTAGAATCAAGTGTTGATGGACGCCGAAGCAATACCCACTCTAAGTTGTTACGAACTGCCCAAGGTCAATCTTTCATTTTCCTCGTCCGAGGAGAGGGGAGGGAAACTGTTGGCGATGGGTTGATGGTACCGATATCTTGCTAGGATATTCCAGAGTTACCGAAAATATTGTTAGCATAATTATCCACTAAAATCACAACTAAAGATGTAATATGTCGGTTGATTAATATGGCCCACGCCATGGCAATGATGAATCTGGAAAATATAAAACATTATTCGAACTAAATGAAAACGACATACGGCACATGTCTTTTTTGTAATTTTTACACATTAGTATGAGATGATTAAAAATGATCAAACACAATTGTTGTGTACCCGATCTATAATTTGTACTAAATATCTCTTAATTAGTACCTAGTTACATGTATTTGTGTATTTATAAATATACTTTTCTATACTGCATTACGAGATAGTGATTATTAAATATTTATTAATACTTGAAAAAGTTTTATTTTATATTTGTCTCACCTAAGAATATCCAGTACGTACGTATTAATTCTTTGCTGGAACTATTGATGCCACTATATGGACATTTGTCAAATCTATTTGCATAGTGAATTTGTTAATTGCATTTAAAATGGGTGTGAAAATATAAAATTTAAGAAATACTTCAATTCTTAACAGTATAAAAAAGTCTCAAATAAAGTATTTCGATGCATATTTATGTTATCATTTCCTGCATTTGGATATTTCCTTTGAATTTATTGATTTGCTTCAAACTTTCTTCCTCCAAGTTTGTAGTTTCAGACACTTAAGTTTATTTCATAATCGTGCACTTACAAGTTATAACCAAAACGACCAGTCCTCCAGAAAGTGGGACAAAAAAGCTAAGATAGGTTGTAGATTGTATTTAAAGAAATGTCCTCTTAGTTCACATTGGACTTCCATGCTTTCCTCGCTCTTTTGCGAGTTATAGAAGACCACAAGCAGTAATATCGCCACGGTTTTAAGTGAATCCGAGAGAATGACTCATTATTTATGTAATACTTGAATAAGTTTATCCTCAGGCAGATAACAACATGGCACAGCAACTGCAGCGATCTCAAACAAGATTACTGGGACTTAATTCAATTTCACGAAAAGTAAATAACGCTCCCATGGCTTGTCTGGGACGTGAGGGCGGACCCGTAGGTCGACGACGGCGACGCAACTCGCAAGTTTGTGCAAGTCCTCGTCGGGCGCCCGCCACGGACCCCCGCCGAAGAAACGCGGCCGGCCGGAGGGGGAGGCAGAAGGATGAGAAGGGAGGGAGAGACGGACGGATAAATGGCTGAATAGAGCGAGAGATAGAGGGTGGGAGGAGCGGGGGAGAAGAAAAGGACGACAGAACCGGTCCGTCGCCGGCAGCCGCCTGAACCAGGATTATATTTCCGCCGCGTCACTGGAGTTTAAAGCGGTCTATTCAGAGACAAGTCGGGCTTGATTGATGAATTGATTGGTGTTTCCCTGCCCGTCGGCTGCAATAACCATTAGTCCCATAAATGTAGAGAATGTTATATCGCGGGAATGGCTGTGTTCCTCCATCGCTAGAACGCCAGATTCGGTGTCGAACTGAAGTTCGCGTTGAGTGAGATTCCTCCTCTACGTATTTCCACAATCGAGGCGCAGCCCCTGCTACAGAAAGCTCTAAAACTCTCAACAGAACTCCCAACATGAGTGGAAATGTAGTGCGTGTAAGTGTAAAGAGAGTGAAGGGACTAGAATGTAGAAGGAATGATCGCGCACGGTCCTTATTCCGTTTGGTAGGGGATTGCCCCGGTCTTCACATGGTATTGATCGGATAAATCACAGAAAATTATCAATCAGAGCAGCCGACCGCTGGAATTCTCCTGCATTCGAGAGCTGACGGCGGCAGGATTATCGACACTAGCTTTTCAGCTAGGTCGAATTCAGGCGTTGTCTGGAGGAGGATTCTAGCAGCCGGCTGCTCTGATCGGTAGTTTTCCGTGGTTTCTCCGATCAACACCAGGGGAATGCCGGAGCAGTACCCTAACAAACGGGCCATGGCGATTTTTCCTTCCTCTTCCTTGTCCTATCCTCTCCCTTTACACACACACTTACACTAACATGCACTACACTACCACATATTACGGGAGACCGGTTGGGAACTTAGAGCTTGTCCCGGGTGGGGCGGTGACCCGCTGATGGGAGAGTCCTGGTAGGGAGAAACCCCGCTAGCCGACGGTAGGTCGGCGCCGCATCTCGTTTTCAGCGTCTTCCTGCAACTACAATTGCGAAGACAGTTTTTTTTAATGAAATGTGTTAATCAAAAGACAGATCTTCAAATAAAATGATGTTAAATTTTTTGAAAATCTTAGTATTTTTTGTGTAATTTGGCGACAAACATAGTCACCCGCTTCGAATTTGCTGCGCTTTGCGAACGTAATTCGAGACAATTCGATGCTTCGTAAGTTAGAATTTGCATATTATTTCATATTTCTTTGTATGTAATTTATATCCAGAAGCAATAATATTTACTCAACACTGTAAAATTTAAAATTTATCCGTACGTTCTACTCGTCATTTTCGTCTGTTTTAACATATTTACAAAAATATATCTTTTCACGTAATGCTACCGGGCTCTTCCAAAGTTTTCAGGGAAGCCACGTCCCCCTTCCCCCCCTGCCCGCACGCATATGTTATGAACTAATACTATTAACTTGAATTTGTAATTAGGTTGCAAAGGGTAACACAGTGCATTGTTGGTGTGGATCCTATCTTCGGCCTCCGCGCTTTACATAAAACAACCTGGAGTCTGGGTAATCCAAAGTCACCAAGCCATTTTTACGCAAAATGTAAATGAAGATCTCGGTGCGGCTGTAATAGGATATGCTCCCGACCTCTTCATCCTTTCCATCAGAGCTCTCAACCTCCAACAAGAGGAATGGCTCGAACAATATACTTTTCAATTAACACCTTCATGCACTAAGCTCTTCAATTCAATCAGTCTGTTCCATTATATGCAAAATTGAACAAAACATGTAATAGATCGAATATCAATGATTAATTACGTCTCAATGCTTAGTTTGCAAACTTCGCGGAGATTGGTCGAAAGCCTGTACTGTAATCAATCTGTGTCATCTTGAATGTCATTATAAAACGATATGAAGCTTTCTAATAAAAGAAATGTCAATGAATGTAGAAAAACTTCACTTGAATTTCAGATTCTGGCCTCTTGCCATATACGAGATTTACAAATAACCTGATGGAATTACTGATAAAGATTATATGAATAATAATGTGAAACGATGGGCACGGAGAACACAAAAACCAAGAAGAAAAAACCTAATTCGAAATGGTTTGTCCATCATAAATTCCTCAAGGAATAAATATAGTACTTTCTTGCTCATTGACACAGGTTCTTGAAATTTCTTCCAAGCACTTGGAGCTAAGCGCAATAACTTCGAATCCTGCATAAATATGTTTTCCCAAACGTTTATAGACTTTATCTGCTTCTTACACGATAGCAATAGTGTCTCAAATCTGAACGTTGTTCCATATTTAAGTATTTCTTTATTATCTTCATCATTATTATTTAGTAAATCATCCTTGATACCGCGGAAGGCAAATCTGTGGGTCGGAGGTATAGTACATTATGCCCATTTTGGCCGAAATGAAATTATTGCCACAATTACGATTTTCTTGTCCTCTGCACAAATACAACTTTGTGAAGAGATGTGCTTTTAAGTAACAAAAAGTCCTCTTCCAATTTCAAAGTCAAACATCTACATTACTCTCCTGTAAAAGTTAGTATTTGTGACAAGACCTATACCTCCGACCCTCAGAAATACAAACCAGCACTGTGATCACGAGCTTAGAAAGGCTAGCAACAAAAAGGCGTAAGCCTCCCCTTTTCTCTATCTGCACAAATGAATGTGACGCTCTTTATACTACGTATCGTGGGAATAAAAATTAAACACATTCATTTTTCATGGTTTGGAATTATTTACAACACTATGTCACGTTTCTATTCTTTCGATGAGTAAAATAGTCCTGAAGTTGTGTGTATATCGCCGATTATTTCGTATAATAAATAAGTTACATAACTGTGCAAATGTACAGGAAACACATCTTTGAGCTTGATTCTTGTTTCTGAAAATCAATATGTCATATTAAAGGATGAGTAAAAGAAAATAGGTCTTACGTTCTATCTAGCAAACGAATGAACAGACAAATAAACCTTAACTTACTTTATATCGAAACCTGGGTGTCAAGTTCTCGAAACTAATAGTGACTTTTATATTATTATAATATTATTATTATATATTTTTATATTATAATATTTTTGCTAATAGTGACTTGTGTTTTTGAAATATTTATCTCGAAACATGGTTTGGACTAATTTAACTTGTATATCAACGATGGTATGACTTTACCATGATGCTATATTACTTTTTTTTAAATTTCTGTAGCCAAATGTCTCTCAGCTCGATGAAACTCATGAAGCGTGTCCTCTATGTCGCATCGGCTATGTTGCATCAGATACTTCCTTGGTAGCACTTACGCGCTCGGTGTGTTTGTTTTACGAGCTAGGTAAACCCGCTATTCCACCAGCCCACAACTCGGAGGTGCATGTTTACCATGCATGGGACACTGGTTGACGCTGTATAAAACATTGCATTGGTGAACATTACAATATTCATTTCATTCGAATTACATCATCAATTTACTGTTTTCCACTGTTCGGGTGTTTACATCCGTTTGGGCGACCAATCCTGACCTCGTGGAAGACATTGCATTTCTTCACATTGAGTATTTGTATCTTCTGCGAGGGCGTAAGTAAAACTTTGCAGTTTCCTCTGTAATGTCGCTGACTGGAAGGCCCTAGTATTTGAAATCAGACGGTGGCGAATTTTTGACTCTAGCTACGTATCTGGGTCGAATTCAACCTCTGGGGAAAATTCTAGTAAGCGGCTTCTCTGATCGGTAGTTTTCCGTGTTTCTTCCGATCAATACGAGGTTAATGCCATAGCAGTACCCTAAAAAACGACCATTATGATCTTTCTTTCCTCACCTTCTTCTCTCCTCTACACACACTCACATCCTTATACTTACATGCAGAAAACTACAACACACGTCGGGAGCTTAGAGCTTGCCCTGGTTGGGAGCGGTAAAATTCGGCGTGTCATTCGGCACCGTATATGAGTTACTAGTGGATGAGGAAAATCGTCACCTCCCAAGACTTGACCTTGACCACATTTACGGAATAAATACCATAACAGTTGAGCTTCCGATAACCAAAAGTAAACTAATCAATCAAAGATGCCACTAAGAAGTTGTAGTTTGAGTCCGTACTTTTTGAATCCTTTTCTCTTGGTATAAATGAAGACAAGATCATTGTGTATTAAAAGAGTTCACTTTGATCTACATTCGAAAGTTTTTCTGGAGAATTGTTTTAAAAAATTTAGCTGCCGAAATAAGTACTGTGCGACGTTGATACGGAGTATCAATGAAATTGAAATAATAAAGCGTGCAAGGCATAACCCTTTCAATGGAAAATATTTCGAAAATTTAAAATATTAATCTTTTCGGCATAGAAAGATGAAAAGCGATAGGGAGAGAGCGAGAGTTAGAGAGAGAGAGAGCGAGTGATAGAGAGAGGGAGAGGGAGAGAGTATGGAGTAAAGTTGAAAGATTTGCAAGGAGAAGATCGTGAGCGAGGGCACGGGTAGACCCAGCCGATCATTTGGGGAAGGGGTATCGTAGATTTTTGTTTGATAATAAACATGTTTGTTATTATTTTGTATTTTATTATGTAGCGTAGATATGATACTATACTATATTATTGTGTAAATAATAACATAGTTCAAACCAATAAATATTCAAATCAATTTTGCCAAAGCAAGGAAAGTAAACGAAAATTCTGGGCCTTTTTGGGGAGGCCATGGCCCCCATGCCCCCTGAATCCACCAGTGGGAAAGGGAAATAACACGTCGACGAGTACGGAAATTGGCGAAAGAACGTTTTAAATGTAACGCCAAAAACGAATGAAACAATGAGGGAAAGAAAATGACAATAGGAACGAAAGCAAAAACGGGAGAGAAGGCAACAAGTTCTGGGGAAAGGCGAGGATACATGAATGAGGACAAATCCCAGTACGAAGCGAGAGAGAGAGAGAGAGAGAGAGAGTACTAAGACAAGAAGCAAAGGGAAAGTGAAGTCGAGTATAAGCGAAGGACGGAGGGTAAAGTTCAGGAGAGAGTTAGATATAATCAACACTCGAATGTTTCGACTGTCCTCATGACGCCGCGATAAACCCCGCAATTCCATTTCCATCTTCGGGTCTGGAATGCCAACACGACATAATGTTCAAAACGTCGACATCACAGCCTTCAACGCCTCATCACTTTAATCGGTGACGCCTACCATTTAACTGGATTCAGGACTGTCTAGGAAACTTCAAGGCTCAAAGCCGCGAAGGCAACTTCAATTGAGGCGTCGCGAGGTGTCGGGGCTGACGGAGAGGACGGCACGGTCACCGTCGGCTCCGGGAACCGTCTGCACGCGGGGAACAACAGATTCGCAGAACCTGGCTCGGAGGCGACGATGGCAGCCAGAGCGACGGAAAGGCCGGGCGGCGGCGAGAGCGGTGGCTGAGGCGGGGAACTGCGAGGTTTTCCCGCTCCAGATAAAGCACGTCTCTCCGCTTTAAGGAGATAATGATTGCACTGGCTCGGCGGTAGCGGCGGCGGTGGCGGTGGCGGCGGCGACGCAACAAAGGAAGCGGATTTAACTGGTGGGAGCAGCGGTCCGGGACGGGGGCGGGGGGCGAGGAAGGGGTGTGGCGGTCGGGGCCGCCGGAAAAAGAAAGCGCGGGACAGCACAACGCACGGAGAAAGAGGGTCAGCGTTGGCTGAAGCCAGCGATAGACTTCGCGACGAAGAGAGGGAGAAACGCACAGGAACAAAGATGAAGAGAAAGACAGGATGAGAAAAGAAGAAGAAGAGAGAGGGATACTAGAGTGAGACGTTCCTCGTGCGAACGGCGGAGGTAGAACCATGAGGTCGAAGTTGGGGCTGGAATAAAAGCGAAGAGTTGGGGATGTGGACAGGCCGGCCCTAATTTACTGCAAGGCAATCAAGGCAATTGCCTAAGACTCTTAAGACCAGCAGCACAGTCGCTGAAAATGAAAATCAATTTTTGCTTACATTCAAGGAATATCACGCAGAGTTTGAGTTCGCTCCATTTAAAAATTATGAGAGTTTCCACAGTTATTGTTTCTGGTTATCGCAGTATATTGTTTCTGATTTTTAATACTTTTCGCCTCGTAAATATTTATAACTCTCGATGACATTTGACCTTCTTTGTCATTATTTTTCTCTCATTTCTCGCTGTAACGATGCAATGGATCTTCCCTCTAATAACTATACATTTAAAATATTGTAAAATTATAGTAAATTAAGACTATATTACTGACAAAACATACAAATACGGCGTAAAAATAAAATGTTGCTGTCTTTGTTTTTTATGTTGAGTTAGTAATCTACCAACGAAATGTCTCTGTTATTAATTTCCTAAATGCACTTTTTAATATTACTATGCTTACAGTGCTTACAGTTTTTGCAGAAGAAAAACAAAAAATCTGGGATTTGATCTAGATAAAACACACTCGGAAGGAACAAAAGGTAGAATTAAAACTCGAAAACATTTTAATTTTAAAAAATGTTAAATTTTCGGTAAATATTAAAAGAAGTATATATAGTATATAGGTATCAATAAAGAAAAAATAAATTTGGAGCTTCTGGAAGAAGAGCATTCATGACTGGGTCCCATTTCTGATAATCGATTTATTTGAATCGCTATTAAAGTTTTCCGGAAAGTTTTATTTGAATAATTTTATTATACTTCATTGTACACAATATAGTGGTTCAAATAAAACTATATTTGGAATAGGGTCTCGTAGACCAATAGACCCTTTATCCAGAAAGCGCAATTTTGGAATACAAATAGAAGAAGCAGGAAACAAAATGCAACAATTTTTAATAAGAGATGGAGCAAGAGAAGCACACATCAATAAAACCCCTTCACAGAATATCTTAATGCGAATGGGAAAGCATTAAATGGCTAGTTCACAAAAGTGACAAATAAAGCCCACCATGTTTTAATTTACAAGAATTAGTTGAAGTTTGTACAAGGAAATCAGATTTCGATAGCGATTCATTTTGCACTAGGTTTCCAAGCACTCTATTGAACATGATTAATATAAAATGGTTTAAGCTGATATTAATTCGGTAATGAAATATATAAGAGAATTATTGTCCAGGTAAAATTATTTATAAATAATATTATAGTTTAAAAGCTCTAACCAATCAGTAATAAATGAAGTTATAATTATCTAAATGTACCCACAGGAGAAGTGTAATTTTTAAATGCCATGAAGACCATTTTAATATTCTTCGCAGAGTGTTTTTATATCTGTCTGTATACTGTTTGAGATTTCTCAAACCAATTTGGCTGCTTTTGTTTCATCTCATATATTTAGTTGCATTTACTGGGAACTAATATGTACGTACGATTTGGAGAATTTGTACTAGTATTACTACGAAAACTTGTCTCTGCGTCTATGAAATTAGTATTGGTAGCTGAAAGGGATATAGTTGTTCAGCAACAGGAATATTTGTATAGAATTAGAGAGGTTAGATCTGGGATTCCCAGTTTTATTGATTCCCATTTATTCCCATTTTAAAAGAGTGTTTTTCTCATCGACCACTCTGAATTCTTCTTCTTCTTCGGCATTTTCCCCTTAGGAGCTTGCCGTTCTCCCCCTCCAACTCTCTCAATCCACCCAATCTCGTGGTTTGAGGCCTCTATCCTTCATAGCATCGTGGATGTTTTTTCCCATTCTAAAACTGGTCTTCCTATTTTTCGCCTCTCAGGTGCTTGACATTTTAAGATCTTTTGTGACCATATCCTTTCTGACATTCTCTGAAAATGTCCATACCACTGTAGTGCTCTATTTTCCAAGATCTTCGTAATAGAACAAATTATGTTCATCCTTCTCCATATTTTTTTCATTTTGCACTCTGTCCCTGCGAGTAAGTTGTAGGCATCGTTTCATGTAGTCCATTTCCACTGTCCTTATCTTATCTCTTATTTTTTGTGTTTGTGGCCACATTTTCGCTCCATATAGTACTATATTTTCTACTACACAATTTTCTACAACCTTCTTTTGACATCTTGGCGAATATTGTTATTCCATGATATGCTGTTAAACCTTTGGTTGCTTTCTTCTCCATAATTATTCTGGAGATTATATCTGTGGCACATATACCCAAGTTGTTTATTAAAGATCCAAGATATTTGAAGGTGTTACAGCTTTCAATTTTGTTACCATTAACGTCTATATCTGTTATTGCTTGTCAAATGCACATACATTCGGTTTTATTGAAATTTAGTTCCAATCCCCATTTATTATATTCTTCTATTAGCTTTATTAGCATGTACGCCATATCCTCTTCACCTTGGGCAAAGATTACCTGGTCGTCAGCAAATAGAAGGGAGTGAAAGGTGTCATCTTCAGTTTTTATTCCCATGCCAGAACATTTCCTGTACCAGTTATAGAGAGCATGTTCTAGGTAGATACTGTACAAAATGGGAGATAATCCACAGTCTTGTTTTAGACCCTTGTCTATCAGAAAGCTTTCAGTTAACTAATCTTCAATTTTTATTTGGGCTTCGGTGTTTTTGTAAAGTTTTTTAACCAGATTGATCCACTTTTTTATATCAACCCTTCTCATTGCTTCTCATATCTTTTTTTCTTGGGAAACTGTCGTATGTTGCTGGAGGTCTATAAAGGTTACATAAATATTCATGAATTTTTCTCTGTAATATAAAGTATCATAATAATCACCATAATCTTCTCTGCAGTAAACAGTTTCTATGCAAGAATACAATACTTGTATATATAGAGAGTATACTGAACAACAGAAAAGGAAAATACTATTAATTTTAACATTGATGTTTAGGGTATTAGTTCCACTCTATAATTCTAAAAGACTAAAAGGTATTTGAGTTACAGCAGATATCCCAGAATTATATTAGAATTCTAACGAATATTTACAACCATAGCTCTACAAAAGTACGCACAGATATAGAAGGGGAAGTATTCACAACCAGAAGAGGTACCCGAAAAGGAGACCTTATTTTGCCCAAACACACCTGCTAGAAGAAGTCCTTAGCCGATTAAATTGGGAGAAAAATGTTTGAATTTTAATAAACTGATGGAAATTAACTAATCTAAGATTTGCTGATATTGCCATTTTTTCCACCTCACACAATAAACTACAGCCAATGCTTCAAGGCATCCGTAGGGAAAATAAGAAGGTAGGACTTCAAGTAAATTAAAACAAAGCAAAAATTATGACGTATCATAACATACTTCCAATATAATTAATAACAACCAAATAGTATATATATATATATATATATATATATATATATATATATATATATATATATATATATATATGTGTGTGTGTGTGTGTGTGTGTGCGTGTGCGTGTGTGTGTGTGTATCCCGTAACTGGTGACGTGGTGCCTGTTTGTAAGAAAGCCTTTGAAAGAAAACGAACCTGCGCGTAGGGAGTAGGGAGAATATTTTAGTAGATTGGGAATGGATGTTGATTATAAAGAGAATTATGGAAGAGGGAAAAGCTGTAATGGATTAGTTGTATAAAAGCAAATCAAGATGGAAGGTTCCTGTAGAATTTACAGTTGTGAATAAAAATTAATATACGCACGTTCCAGAATTTGTCCTTTGAAAAAATTCGGAGGTTTTCCCATTGAGTGAAGGTAAGGCCTATATGATTTTTTATAGTAGCACTTGACGTTTAATCAGCTGTGCGGTGTCACCCAATCGAGAGCTTGAATATCACCATAGTGACGTCACTGTAGTAACATTCAATCTCCCGATTCAATGACAGCATAACAGCTGACTTACGTCAAGTACCATTAAAAAATAAATCGAAGTATAGGCCGCAGTTGGAAGGAAAGTTGGTAGGAAGAGCCGGCGGTATTGTGGAGGGGGCTGTGAGAGCGTGGCGTGATGGGGGCAGGGGAGGAGGCGGCGAGGGTCCTGCGAGGACCGAACACTCTTCGTTATCGCTGATTGGGCGCCTCCGGCCTCGCTCTGGTATCCCACCGAGCCCCGCCCTTTCCATCCACCCCGCTTCTGATCCCCCCTCACATCCCCTCACTATAGAGGGACACATCACCTTGCCGGTCGTTGCGAACTGTGCCACCTTAGGAGCGACTCTGTGTTCAAAGTTCAGGGTGCAAAGGAATCAAATCCAATGGAAAGGAATTACGATGAAGCGAATAATTCGGAATGATTTTAATTAAACTCAATTGAGGTTAGCATGAATTTTTAACTGGTGACAATCACGCCTTTAGTTATGTCTCTCTGTCTAGCCACTTAATTTGAAATATGTAATTTTTATTTCTTCTTTATTGCGGGATTCAACAACCGTCATTTGGTTCCGTTACAGACCAAAGGTTAGACGAACTGTTGATTTCATTTATTCTACAAAGAATTATCATCCTCCTCTACCATCCTCTTTTGATATATCCATTTTAGATGAAGTTACTTGGGCGCGGCAACCCATCGATCAAATTGTAGCGTCCCTCTTAGCGTCGTTCTAAATATAGATCATACAAACTGTTGTGAAAGATAACTCTATAAAGCAAATGAATGTCGTGCACAAGAAAGTTCTTACCTATCAGAGACGAGTTAAGAGAAACCTCGTGAATATACATTTGCGAATTTATTAAATGGAAACTTTTTTCTGTACGTGCATAGTCGGTGAACTCATCTTATCCTTTTAACTTTATATCGTGTAAAATCTATCTCATAAATCGATCATTTATTGCGTTTTCCTGCCAAGCACTGCACTCGTAATGTATCACTTTGTATAGCCCTTCCGTATTTTTCTCTTCTTTGCGTCTGTTTTATCACTTTAATACTGATCTAAAAACAATTCTTTTGAACAACGATGTGTAGTCTTCACATATTTATTTTTTCGAATTATATTCCGTTAGCTTTTTTCTTTGCTAGCTCACGATTACCACTACGTTTACCAGCACTATCACCTCCTCCACCACCACCCACCCACCTACCCACACTCACAACCACCACCACCGTAAGCATCCACATTCACACCACCACCACAACCATCACCATCCAAACACACACCACCATCACCAACAACACACACACCACCACCTTCACCATCCACACACACACCACCATCACCAACAACACACACACCACCACCATCACCATCCACACACACACACCACCACCACCATCACCATCCACACACACACACACACCACCACCACCACCACCACCATCACTATCACCACCACACCATCTTCACGCCCTACCACCTGCACCACCACCGCGTCTCCGTTGCCGCCCCCTCCGTTGTCCCGCCAATGTCAATGCTTCCACCACTACCTTCCCTACTGCTATCACCACCGCCAATACTTCTGCCATCATCACCACCATCGCCACCATCTAAATTACATCCACCAACACCATCTCCGTCACCCTCACCTCTATTCTCTATTACCAACCCCTCCGTTACCTCCTCCTCCTTTACTCGTACCATCTCCTTCACAATACACTCCACTTCACCTCCACCACACTCACTACTACCACCGCCAACCTCATGTCACTGACATCGGTACCACTCCTATCTTCAAATTCACCCACACTTCTGTCGTCCAGATTCGTCCAGTGAAATTCTGTCCTCCGCTTCCGCACCGCTTCCACCACATTGATATGACGCCCTCCTCCAACACCGACGCTTCCACCACGACACTGTTGCCACACCCCCACCGCTCCATCCCCTGCTGCGAGCACCCTTCGCCCGGCGCAGGGGTTTCCCCCTCCCCCCTCCCCCTCCCCCGCGCCCTGTGGCCCCGGTCGCGCGCTCCTCGCGATGCTTCACGGCTTTTTATACGCTGCCGATAACAAGTTTAGCGAAGGGTCGAAAATGATTTGTGATACGCATTAATTGGAGCCCCCTTTCGCGCTATAAATACGTAGTGGCTATTTTTGTCGGCAACTTCTCGACCCGCTGAAGCGTAGCACAGAGATAGAGGAGTGGTGTTTTGTTCTTTCGAAGAACTCTCGCACCTTCTTCTGAGGCAGAAGAGGTTTTGAGGGGAAGAGCTTTGAACAAGACTTTGTAACGCATAGTTCCTGTAATTATGATTACGTAATTATCTCCGGGAATAAAGTCTTTATTATGCAGAGGAAACTCCTTCAAAGCTTTTGTTACTTCATACAGATGGTCAGGTTTATTTGTTTGCACAAACAGTATCTCTCAAATGACTGGGAAAATTTTAATTTTCTTTTAATTAACAACTACATTATATGTTTATCTAAATTTGTAATTAATTTCTTTTCGAAGAACAATTTGTATTTCATCCTCCCTTCGAACCCGCTTATATTTCATTCTTTTACCTATTTCAATGTCTGATATGTTTTTCATTATACGAACAGTGTGTATTATTTTCATTCGGATTTCTTGAAATATCTTGCATGTGCTAATCGTTTTTTGTGCGGAAGGATTAATACTTTGAAATAAGTTTATTTCTCATCTTCACTTCAGATGGGTGTTTGGTGAACATTTTCCGTGTAAAAACACAGAGAACAGTGACACAGAAAGCCGTCTTCCGTAAACAACAAAAACTGGAAAATATCTACCGAAAAAATAAAGCCAGAAGAAATTTCTTCTCCTTACTTCGGAAGTTGGGCAATTTTAGTTTCTTAAACTCTTTCAACAATTATATTTATTGTTCTTTAAGCATGGTTATTTATTATTTGTGAATTCATTCATTAAAAAAAGAATGTGAATCTAACATTTGAAAGTAAAGAAATCACATTTACTATTCAGAACCAAACAACAAATTATTTTCTACCATTGCAGAATATTGACCGCTCAAACTTTACAGTGAATGGAGAGAATGTACGTAAAAGTATGTTGTATTGGCTGTCAGGTGCCCATTTCAATCTAATTTGTAAATAGACCAAAAATGTGCCATGAATATTACTATCTACAAATATTTTTATTTGTATTCGTCTTGAATAGTTATAGAAAGTATAGTTTCTGTAATTGAAACAAATATAAATTATTATCATATTTTTAATAGAATACTTTGCGAGTTAAATTACTTCGTGTTGTGATACGAAATTAATATGAAGGCTATAAAATATTCAGTTAAAATATATACAATGGTAGTATCATTCTCTTTCGAATTTTCACCACATCCTTCTTAAAAACGTTTCTTTTTTTTTCTTTTCAAAAAATGTCTGATGATTAAAGTCTGTCGAGACTGATCGATGGCGTTTATTTAGTAAAAGAGAGTCGATTTATCGAGCAATTCGACCCCACTTAGCGATGACGTTGATATTTCGTCCTCATCGTCAGCTGGCTTCCGTTGCCGCGCAATCCACGGGATAAAAACAAACAGCCCCTTTTTTATCGCGAATATGTCATGACATAACGCAATGTAAGTAGCGAGATGAAGTTTCCATATCCTGTTTTCAAAGAAAAATTGAAATTTATGTATATTTTTGTATCGCCATGCAAATGCGTTTGTGTGTAGGGGAGTGCGCGCGCCGGTGTTCTTTTGTTATTGGACGCGCGTGTTCATCCTGCGTGTTCCGCCCCGGCCGGCCGGCCGACCAACCGACCGGCGGGCGCTTTTGTGCGTGAGCGTGCGTAGCGCGTGTGGCGGCTGCCCCGCACCGTGTCTACCGCCTCACTTTAAAAGCAATAGTTAGCGGTGGTCGAGGCCGCTCTATCGATATTTTGCGTTCGCTTCCCGCGCCACCCGCCGGCGCCGGACCGTCCTTAAAGGGGATAGCGCGGCCTGTGTCGGTCGGGTGCGGCGGCTGCTGCTGGTGTAGGACCGGGTGGCGCAGGCGGGCGGCGCTGCTGCGGCATACTGCCAGGGCGCCGCCGACCCTACCTGCGGCATTGCGGTATTGCGGCGCGGAATGCGCCCGGGAGGGGAAACGCGTGGCGCAGTGGTTAGGCTGCTTGCTGGTTGCTGACGTTATTGGTAGGGCGGGCCGGATTTTGCACGGGACGACCTGTTTTCTCAGGGGAAGCTTTATTCCCGTGTCTCTCGTTGATTTCTTGTGCCGAAACCGTTCATTGCATGTCATTTGTTATTTATTCGTCCATGCTTTTCTTTTTTACTTGTTCTTTCGTTCATTAAAGCGTTTTTTCAATCATTCATTTGTTAATTTCGTTGTTATTTCACTTATTCACTAGTTCGCTCATTTACTTATTACATTTTCGCATTTATTTCCGTTCATGGTGAGGTAGTGATTATGTTATATTGAGGTAAAGTGAGGAATTTGCTGGGGAGGGTGTGGAAGGGAGGGAAAATGCGTGACGCAGTGGTTAGCCTGCTTGCTGACGTTATTGGTAGGGCGGGCCGGATTTTGTACGGGACGACCTGTTTTCTCAGGGGAAGCTTTATTCCCGTGTCTCTCGTTGACTTCTTGCTCTTAAACCGTTCGTTGTATGCCATTCGTTATTTATTCGTACGTGCTTTTGTTCTTTTATTATGAATTCCGCTCATTTATTTGTTCCCTGAAACATTTATTTGTTCCTTTTTTCATTATTTCACTTATTCGTTTGTTCGCTTATTCTATTCACTCATTTATCTTCGCTCAAGATGAGATACTGATTATATCATATTGACATAAAGGTAGGGAAATTGCTGGGGAGGAAGGGTGAAAGGAAGGGAAAACACGTGGCACCGTGGATAGGGTATTTACTTGACATATTTGGGAAGGCGGTGCGAATTTTATAGAGCACGAGCTGTTTTCTGAGGGCAGCCCTGTTTCCCGTGTCTCTCTTTGCATCCTTGCTCCCACATCGTTCATCCTGCAATCACTCGTTATTTATATGTTGATGCATTTCTAATTTTAATAGTTTTTCGTTTCATTGATTCGTTTCTTGAAACACTTATTGGCTCATTTCTGTAGTATTTCATTCGTTCCTTCTTTCTTTCACGCATGGATCTTTTCCGGATAGAAAAAATTATTATATATTGAGGTAAAAGAGAAAGATCTTGTTGGAGAAAAAAGCCGGAAACTCGTGACGTGGTGGTTAGGCTGCTCGTTGGACTTGCCTTTAAATGTACACACGAAAATATTGTAATGCAAATGTCTAGTGAAATACGCGCGCTGCTGTTATTGGACGAGGTTGTCTCGACAGGTCTTCTAGGACTTGGTCGGCTTTTTTGCATCGAATTCCGTCGTAGCTCTCCAATATCCATTGAATCCCTTAACAATAGACATTGAATACTTCTTTCATTGACGTGTTCATATCTGGATTTATAGATTGTTTTATTTTTCCAATCGTCATTTCATTACCACTCGTGGTAGAATATCAGTATTGTATTCTTGCCGGGTGTCTTTCACTACAGACAAACCGAAGAGGTTTGTTAAGAGATTGTCTCTTCTGAGACATGCAAGTAAGGTTATGATAGATGTCGATAGTTTCCAACTATGATTTTTTGGATGAGCACTTACCATGTTAAACAGAATGTATTAGAGAATGGACTTGATAATTTAATTTGTCAATAACTAAAACACTTGTGCGAATAAATTTGAGATAATAATCTGTGATAGGTTATTTATTATTCGGCGTAAGAAGTAGAAGCTAGAATTTAAAACAATGCTATAATCACAAGCACATTTTCTAAAATACATCATGCAAGTATAAAGGTGCTAAAGTAATTATTGAAGAAATATGATATGGTTTGTGAGTGCTCGGAAATGCTTCTCAATTCGCGAAAACATTTTCCTCTTTAATAAGAAAATATTTGATGTGTTACATTCTATGCGATATATTACCATGATGCTTCGTAAAATAATTGGCTATCATTTGTGAAGCTATTGAAGACTAGTAAATAATAAGGAAATTTTGGGTATGCATGGATTGAACGGTAATAAAGGTCTTAATTTATTAAGACAATTTTATCAGAAAGATAAGCACGTGAAAGGACTTTCCTATCATCGTGAATATACAATTGAAAAAGTATGACGTGCGTTATATTCATTTTGTTTGGTCGTATTTGCCTTTCACGTTAACATCATTGAAATATTTGATATTTTCCACGAGATTTTTAAGATCTCTGAGTGTCAGTTCATTTGGCGTTCATAGAAGTAATGTTTCTCTCAGAGAGCCGAAATTAAAACGCGTTGCTGCCACTGAGTGATTTTGAAAGAGGACTAGCGTAAAGACAGAAAAGACAGAACTTTTCATTTGGGTGTGAAGAGAGCTCCAAACATGACAACTGTCAGCTGCAGACACGGCTATATAGAGCGTCTCTGTGATTAGAGATCTTAGGGATTCGCCCTCATCTGTGGAAACATTCTAAGAAGTCCCTTCAAAGGAAGCAGAAAAGAGTACGAAAGATGATTAACACAGCGCTGGAGGGATCTCCTTGTAAAAATGAAGTTTTGGGGAAGATTTTTACATTTCTTTTTCTTTGTCGGATATTTGTAATGTTTGAAAGATGCCATTTTTTTATATTTGGCAGTTTTAATGCACTAGGGTAATTGGCTTCGTCAAGCGTGAACAAAGCAATAAATAGTCATTATTAAATGTTTCTAGAAAGATTCACATTTAATGGAGAAATAAACTATTCTTTGGTTCATTTATTTGGAATGAATTTCTGTAAATTACTGTTTCCATAAGCAACCATATCCTATTTATTATGCATTTATGTAAAACAATATGTTTACATAAAAGACATAATTTCGAAACGGAATCAGTTGGCTATGTCGCCTGCTTGCATGTTCAATAACTTGTATGCCTCAGAAACACATACATGTTTTCGCAATTTATTATAATCACCGAATGTTGGATGTTGGATGTCGTTGAGAATGCAAGAAAAGATTCACGGAATGAGAACTGTCAACAGCACGAAGATCTTTGTGTGTGTTTTGTGTTTGTTATTTGGTGTTCGTTTTATGCATGACGCTACGATCTGGTCTCTCGATGTTGTGCGTCCGTTCTGAATATAATTGAAGTTGTGCTCAGCTAATCCTTTCGTCTGTTTCTTCCCGGACGCCTTCCACTACAGCCAAGCAGAAGAGGGGTATCCATTTGAAGTTACCAGGTAATTTCTCCTGAGATATAGCGCAACCTCTGAATGAAGCACAGTTGTGAATACAAGAATATAGACATTTTCAACTACGCGTTTTTGAATGCGTACTTAATATTGTAGATGGGATTTGAAAGACGCTAAGACAAAACAAAGATTAAATATTCTCTGTTACAAATTCTTTCTATTTTCTGAAATGCGTGTGGGGAAATAATTATTTTTTAGAAATTATATATATATATATATATATATATATATATATATATATATATATATAAATGATGTGGACTGACCTTTCGAACAAATCATAGAGCAAGTTGAACATAAGCTTTCCGTAGGGTGTAAATTTTATACAACCGTTGTAGAAAAGAATATTTTAGAGAAAGCAAATAGATTATTTCTGTAAAAAAGGTGTAGTAAATAATATTCGTGGACCATAGTATGTAACTTATCAGTATTTCATTTTCTTCCTTACCTGAAAGAGTTAGCATATGATTTTAGAACATCATGTTGCCAAGAAATAAATAAATAATCAAGAAACATCAATATTATAAGTATGTCTGACCCGAATGTAATAAACAAATAACTGCGGGTGGGCAAGTAAACATTATTTTAAATATTCCAATGGTTACGTTAGAAAATAATTATTAATTACAATGACTAACATCATATTATTATAATATAATGGTATAATATAAAAATTATTAAATTGAATATACATATAAACACGTGATGACTCACGTAACTAGCACCTCCTGCAGTTTTTGAACCGTTAAAAATATTGCAATGCAGTTTTCACGGAAGTGCATAAGGGAATGGGGCTAATTAATACATTTATTCATTTCTATTTTATCATTTGTATTTTTCGAGATATGGAGGTAACTTTGCTTTTTCAAATGGAACTCTACACATTTTTAGTCCATCATGACGAGCGTAAAAAATGAATCCAATGATATACACACTGTCATATGTTAGATGAGCATTTTCTTCAGTAATTTTGATTTTTTGCGACTCGTGGTTAATGGATATTGTAACGCCCCGAGAGCGCTGCGCGTCCTTGGTTTGTGAACGGTTACATTTAAAATATACGTTAAACACGAGTCGCAAAAAATCAAAAGTACTCAAAAAATGCTTTTCTAATATATGACAATATGTATATCATTGGAGTCATCTTTTTATGCTCGTCGTGATGGACTAAAAAATGTGTATGTTTCCATAAAAAAACCATATCACCTCAATATATCTTAAAATACAAATGATAAAATCAAAAGGAATACATATATCAATTAGCGCCATTCCCTCACGCACTTTCGTGAAAACGGCCTTGTAATAACTTCAACCGTTGAAAAATTACAGGAGGTGCTAAAGTTACGGGACTCACTCTAATATACACCCAACTTACCATCAGATCCTCTTCTGTGGGGATAATTAATACTTTGGTGGGTTAAATAACATACATAAATTTATTTGATGAAAAAATCTAAAATAAAGAGACCAAAGGATCTTTTTGGGGGTTTATACTTTGTTGCAGCCATGGTGTATAAAATTAATATAAAATTCTTTACAAGCGAAAAACATTTATTTCCCAGATGAGTCATATTACGAAGATGTGTTTATCGTTCAAAACAGTGTATAGCAATCTGGCAATACTCAACCTTAGATTCTCATCTGATTAATCTATTTTATAAAGTTAAACTGATGTTGCTTATTATTTTTTTCGCCTTCTTTCCTTCTTATTAAGTTCATGATCTTCCTGATTTACTGATAGTTCTCTATGCGTGAAGTTTTCCTTATTTATGAACTCCTGTATTTAATACCAAAACAATGAAAAATAACCCTAATATTTCAATATTATCTTAAAACGCTAATGGAAACATTATCTTCGAGATACTACAGATTAAATAAATATAGGTGCCACGTAACATTGTTTCATTCATAACGTCCCTAATAAAATATACATTGATTTTGAGCATAAAATTCACGTAAATCACCATCCTCCATTCTTTTCAACGTTATTTGTGCTGTAGCCTCTCTAAAGGCTCTATGCTGCCCCAGAATACAAATGATTGTTCATATACTTGTCATCCTGGCTGGTGCCGCTCGCTGCGGTGATTCCATCGGGAGCCCAGCGTTTCTCACGGTACCTGGTGGCGACGCTGCCTCAGACACCAACATTATCTCCTATGACAAAATACCATGGCCCTTCTTCGATGGTACCTTGTCTTCATCCCGATATCACCGTAACTCCACACAATGTTACATAAATTATTGTCTCAGCTATTAACCAACTTCTGTCATGCAATTCATTCGGTGTCTGGATGTTCTAGCTATCACACAATACGCACCTGCACTCCATAAAAGTGTTCCGAATTGCCATCAGCCAATACCATTTTGTGATTATAGTACTCGTACGTCCCACAATACACCAATTGCCTTTTCCATTTATACACGCACGGCTCAATCAGGTACGTGGCGGCCACTCGTCATCGGGAATAATTTCACACATGTCCAATTATTCGCATTGCTATTAGATTTCACTGTCAAATTCTCTTCACCGTGACATACTTCGCACTTAAAAATCCCTATCACACTTTTGTTATCTGCACTCTCGTAACCGGTAGCAGTTTTCAACGTCTTCTAACACTTCTTTCACTTCTAACGTGACACCACCGATCCGTTTGCCTTCCGGCTTCCCACTGCTGCTTTCAGCCCCTGTTTCGCCTGTCCATGCCGATCACGTGCCGAAGACCCGGTCAGTAGCCGATCGTTCGCGACATTCACTCCCTTCTACGCGCCAATTTCATTATTGACCTCTTTCCCTTGATCGAGAGATAATTCTGTTTGTCTGTCTATCTGTCTCTCTCTCTCTCTCTCTCTCTCTCTCTCTCTCTCTCTCTCTCTCTCTCCCTCAGTTGATCCATCCTTTGGTACTCAATACAAGTCAAAACAGGCAAGATATCGGCGCTTGCTTTCTTTAGCATAGATTTGTGAATGCAAATAATGTAGATTCAGATGCACTGCGGGCGGGAAATCATGCAGTATTTACGACCTGATCGTAATTTACTAATTATTTAGTATTGTCCTTTTCCACTTTCTTTATAATGGAAACGTTTATGTTAGGTTTTTAATGTGGGATCCTTTTGAAGGGTTTACTTGTCACTTTGAACACTATGTTATTGATCGTTTGAATGAACGTGCCAAACTCCCTTGGAATCGAAGGCTTGATCGTTGGAGAAGATGATCATAGATGCTTTCTTAAAAGGACACGCACATTGAATGAGTGTCTTGGCTCCTTATGAGCTACATGAAAGTGAATAGAAAAAATCCTTTATTTTTGCATGTTTAATTTTTCTCGTTTTTTAAATTAATCAGTATCTCGGTATACTCTGATATGTAGAGGGTTACCTACTTTTTAAACCACAAGATTATTTGTAGACCTTCCTTCTTCAATTCAGTTTTGAATCCAAAGTTCTGGAACAAAAAATCACAGACTCATGATCTTATCGTTTACACCTCGGTTACTAAAATCTAATTACTAGAATGACAAAGTAAAATTAATTTCAGAATGCGCAAAAAAATATCATGAGTCAGCATAAGTTTCAATAGAAAGTAATATAATTGTGACCCATTTTAATTTATATTATTTTGTTATTTCTTACTAAATTTACTCTCGTATATCGAGCCGAACGTAAATAATTTCATATCATCTCACCAACGACTTTCATCTCAATAGTAACATTAATAATTTAAAATAAAATGTAGCATTTCCACACATACTGCTTGAAATATCAAAATGTTCGGTTTATATTTTATTATTACGTCACCACTTACAATTTGAAGCACAAAAGTAAATTTGTAATTTTACCATTGTGAATTTGTGTTGGGTATTTACACTGAGAGGTGATAATGGTTAGATTTCTGTTGTGACAAGGGATCCATGGGAATAATACGATTAGAAGAGTTTAGTCTGTCCCAACCCCGTGCGTGAGAATTGTTTTTCACACACAGCTAAAGCATATGGATAAATGGAACACGTGTGGAGTGCACTGTTTAATGATGTAGAGTTTAGTAATTGTTACTACAGGGATGTCAGTCAAGATAAAGCGTATCTGCATTTTGGGGTAAAATGCCTTGGAAAGTTTGGGTGAGCTGAACGTACGGAGTTTGTTCTTAATTGCGGAGGCCGAAGATCGGAGTCTCGACGTCGACTTGTCGAAATGTGCGAGCGCAGTGAATGAACCTGACCGTATACTGTAATAGGCGATAGTTCTACTAAGCTAAGTCTACCCAACTCTCTTAATTCAAACAACTATTTGAATCATCACTCATTAAATAGCGCATTCCATACATGTTCCATTTTTCCACTCGCAAAAGATTTGGTATAGGAAAGGATCAGCGACAGATAGTGTATAAAGCACAATTTCTTGTTTTTCGAATTGACTCCATAATCTTCTCTGAGGCATCCCATTTTCATTCAATAATAGAGGTTTTCATTATTTTAGCCATTCAATTCAATTCAATTCAATAACATCTGACTGATTGTCTAGACTCTTCAGTCATTTCCATTTCAACGTCAGACTTAAAAGATTGATTATTTCATGTTTCTGATTATTTCATGTTTCTATTAGTCTCGTAAATATTGTGCACGATTTTATCACGGGGTTTGGCGGTGTTCTTTCCCCACTGGATGAAAACTTAAACGAGATTTGACTCGAAAATGTTTGAATATGGTGTATGATTATCTTTCGCTGAGGCCTTCATTTGTCAAAAAATAAATAATTGCATCGGAGGATAATTTGGCCACAGAAGGCCCTAACATTGTCTAAAGTAAAACTCTTTGCCCAAGAAAGATAGCTACAGTTACAATTAAAGCATATTGAATTCAATCTAGATTTTTTTATGAGCCCAAATATGTTATATATATTTTATGAGACTCGACGAAGGCACCTTCATAACACGTATACTTAAGAAATGTCTAAGAAAGTTAAAAACTTGAAGATTTAGTCAACCAAATTATCCTCCGATATGAATAAATTGTGAAAGACGCTTTGATGTTTTTTATGTATAATAAAGAAATGCCCGCTGATCCGGATAACCGACATCGCTAAGGCGGAAGTGCCGTGACGATCTCGGACGGAAGGATCGCGGGTTGGAGTCCCGCCTCGGGCATTGTGTGTTTGTGATTGTACATTTACCCTTCAACATCATCATCTCATACTTCATCCCCCCAGGGCTAACAACCCTGGAGTGTAAAAATGGATTTGGCAAAAAGTGCTGATTCCCCCCCCCCTCAAAAAAAGGTCACGTTCTCTTGCCCCCGGAGAATATGACAGGGCCTCAGTGGGTACGTTCGCGTGATCCTAAGATGACCAAATCTGGGCTGTCCGGTTGACGCCGCGTCGAAGGCTGAGGTGCCGACTTTTTCGACCGACATCTTCAGGTCCTCTTCAGGGCTGTACTGCCTCCGATATCATTTTTCTTCAGGCAGTACAGCCCTGAAGAGGACCGCGACATGTCGGTCGAAACGTCGGGACATCAGACTTCGATGCGGCGTCACCCGGACAGCCCAGATCATGACTCTGGCCGCGGAAGCCTACGATATCATATGACCCATTCGCCACCAAAAAAAAACAAATAAAAAACTCCCCCGGCCGTGTTGCGTTTCCGAGAGACCGACGCTGAGCGTGGCTTGTGTTTCGGCAGGAGGCATGGACGTGCGTCTGAAGCCTTGGTGCGTGGGGTTGGGCGTATGCCTGCTCTTCTCGGCGCTGGGCGTGGGGCTGGGCGTGCCCCTCGCTCTCAGCGCCTCGGGCCCCAAGACGCACCAGGAGCGCCTGGAGGCCGTGCGCCGCATCCTCAAGGAAGTGCCGCTCATCGACGGGTGAGTACACGCCCACTTCTACTAGTCTCCTAGTTTATAGCTGATGCCACTCATTCGTCATGCGGCGAACGACAGATTCGCATTTCGGCGTAGCGAGCGCGGCTAATCCCAAGTAGCTGATGTGCTCGGCAAATGTTCGCTTCCTTTGATGTGCCCAAAAGGTGGGCATGCAGTGGATGGGGCGAGCACCAAATGTTCGTCGCTCAGCCAATAGCACATATCTCTATCACACTACGTGGGATGCGCTGAGCTGCCACTCGCTACTCGCCAAATATCAAATGTGAGGAGCAGTCTTAAACGTGGCTTGGAACGTAGGCCATTCAGCGAGGTGCGATCGACTGTCCGAAGGTGCGATCTCGAGTATTTTCTTTCCAGAAGTGTCAAGTATATTGGGCATTAGTCCCGTTAGTGTAGTGCATGCCCGGACTTGGAGATGGTGGTGTTCCACCTCTGAATGGAGCGTGAGATACGGCACCGACCTATACGTCGGCTTGCGGAAACCATTGTTACAAGCAAGTGCTGGAACAATTTTTTCTTCCTTATATGTGCTCACGAGACCTACATGCTGCGAGTAATATTTATAATAATAATAATAATATTATATTATTATATTGTTATATTAATAATAATAATAATAATAACAACAATAATAATAAAAATAATATCTATTTCTAGTAATGCCCAGGCCATAAGGCCTGATCTTGCGCCTAACCACTTAAATATTTTCACATTTGCATAATAACAATTGAGGATTTGGGGCGCAAATAATACCAAATATATCACGTTACATGGAAAAGTGCAATGCTCGCGTTAACTACACGGAGTGGGCTGCACATAAAGTATGAATATTTTTTCATTCTCATTTTTCTGAGCTCTAAAGCTAATGTGATATAAAAAGAGATTTGGCATCTCATTCATAAGAAAGGCGTAATAAGCTAATAATCTTAATTTCGCAAAATGGCAGAAGTCAGTCATAGCCAGAAGTAGGGCAAGCACCGAATGTTTGATGCTAGTGAAATTGTAAGAAACCTTTCCGGACAGCTGGGGATTCGGCGAGCCGTTGCTCGCCAATCGCCGAATGTGTGGAGCCGCCGGAATGTTGCAGAATCTGTTTCCCGAGAAAACTTTTAAGGGTGGCAAGGCAAGCTAAGTGCTAACAATCGAGATGTTCATGATTTTCTCGCAGTGTTGTACGGGTCAATGTGCATGGAGTGTTATAAAAACCAAGTGCCTCGTTACTTCCATTTTGTTGTAATTTGCCACAAAATGTGGTACAGTTTTCAAGCCCAGAATAATACGGATGGACAGGTATATCATTTTCGCAAAGATATGTGCATGACAGTTCCATTGGTCGGGCCTGCCACACTGCATTTGTGTTGCGCGAGGCTTGGGGTCTTCTACAGTGATCTCACTGGCCTCCCAAGCATTACAATGGAATTCCTTAAATGCGTAGACATACTCATATGGTTGATATCTCTTTTTTTGTCATAAAATCTGTTTTTTTCTCTAAGGTGCTATAGGGAGAAGTGAATTCTGTGCACGTTTTCAAAAACGTGCGACAAAATCTAAAGGTTAAATCTAATTTCAGTGCTAGGAGACGGTTAAATATATTAAGCTCGCATTGATCTCTACGATCCTCGCATAGACGAAGTTTGAACGACTCAATTCATTTACGGTCTCCGTCCTGCTTCATTGCAGATGAAATTTTATTATGAAAAATACAATTAACTATGCCTTGGCAAGTGCAATTCCTTACAATAGATGCCGACAACCTACTATCACAAGTAATTTTAGACATTTCAGTGACTCTTCTCTTCTTTTCTTTTTACTTTCTCGTATACGTACGTATATATGGAGTATATACGAAGTATAGAAAAGGTTATGTAATAATGCAGAAATTCAATTTCTAGCTATTAATGGAAACACACGTATAGGAGTTTTCTGATACCGAAAAAGTGTTATTTTTTCAAAACGTCTGTCCATCCGTCTGTCTGTCCGTCTGTGAACACCACTAGCGCCATACGTAGGATTTGTTCCAAAATGGATATCCGTCAGTCGATTTGTCTCTACTCAAGGCGCTGCGATTGTATATCACTTTATTCAAAATTCGGAGGTACATTACATGAAGTCCCCCGGACATTTTCAAATATTTTTCAAAAACAACTCCAAATTTTTTCTTTAAATTTCATGTAAGAATAAGGTAAAATACATTTATAGAGGTTGCATAGGTCCAATTTTCACGGTTAACTCTGAATTTTTGAAGATTTTCTCAAAAACGGCTCCAATTGTTTCTTTGACCTTTTGGTAGGGATACTGCTAAATGCACTCTATGAGATGACATAAGCGAAATATTGCTCTATTCTTTTATTTTTTCAAAAATTATAAAAATGTAATTTTTTACTTGTCTCTTACGTCGTTAATATTTACATTAGTGGCAATTTGTTCACATTATTTTATTTATTAGTACCTGTGCTTTAAATTATATCCTATAAAATCTCTCGAAAATTCAAGTTTTCTCTTAAAATGAGCTCGAATTTCCGTATTTTCAGAAGCAGTCAAACGCCATTTTCTCAAAAATGTCTCCAAATTGTTTCTTGATTTTTTCCAACGTGTAGTGCGAATTAGGGCACTCTATTGTATTTTTGAGTTAAAATATTTCAAATGACTGTAAATGAAGGTTTTCGAAAGCTCACAACCTTTTTGTAAAAAAGAGCTTCGAATTTCGCACTTACAGTAACGCTTAAAACCCATTTTCTTAAAACCGGCTCAAAATTTTTCATTGAAAATTGCCATTTATTAAGAGTACTTACTCTTCTTTAATATTCTTAAAGTAATATTTCGGTTATATTATTGAAAACCCGAAAAACTGAGAAAATTTCAAAACATTTACTTGGGCGGCTATAGCAGCTGGCCAGAGAAAGGGGGCAAAACCGTAAAGCCAGTCCACACTAAAGAAATTAGAAAACTACCACGAGAACGTCTGTGTCATTCTGTAGCACCAATTGTCCTTTCTTTCTTCTTTTTCCCAGCTTAAGTAGTTGTACAATGTTTTTTCACTAATAGCCATTCCCGAAATGTTGATACAACGGTATTCTCCGTTACTTTTTGTGATTTTTGAATTACAGTATTTCACAAGATCACAGATGTGTTTTGTTTCAATTATAATATTTCTTCAGTTTTCGTAAATGTGGTATGTATATCCATGTGGGGATATCTCTGGTGGTCACCGTTTCTGCTGATTCACGATGCGTTGGCAATGTATAACAGCACGTTATTCTGAAACGTAATTCTAAAATGAAACCTGTCACTTTCGGCGCGTGCACGGCTTCGTGTAGCATTGAAATAAATAATTAAACAAAATCAGTAAGACAAATGTTACTTAAACACACAGCTTTGCCATATTAATCATGATTTGGCAATGACATCAATTTTTAGAGATACGAGTAAAATACCATGCGACATTCCACAACATAAGAAGAAGACACTTGTACGCGAAGCCGTGACAGCTCGTTTTTCTCAGGCTCTAGATACAAAATTACGATTCTTCGTCGTTGCTCTCAGGTTACCCAAAAAAATTATTTGATGAACTAAGTACGAAAAACCCATGCATTAAACACATCTTTGCGCAATTAATACTGATGGGAAAATAATACAGCTCTCTAGTCTGACAAACTTCATGTGAAATCATAAAAAATGAAAAATGCGGAAAGCAGCACATTTTAACACCCGAAGCCGTCACATCTCGTTTCCCTTATCTTCCAGCTAAAAAGATTGCTCGATCCTTCATCAACTCCACCCCCGCGTTTCAACAGCGCCAGAGCGTAGCCACCGCTGGGCTGCCGGACTGCCTGCGGGGCGCGACCGAGCGGCGGGAAACCGGGGCGGAGCGGGGGCGTGCGGGGGCGTGCGGGGGTGGGCGGGGGCTATTGCGCGTTGCCGCGGCGGCGTAAGCCGATCAAGCGGTCGCCACGCCATGCCGGTCGCCGCAGGGGGGGGGGAGCCGGGAGATTGGGTGGGTAGGGTGGAGTTGCGCGCTCTGATCAACAGTAAATGAGGGCACGGAGCTCTTGCAGATAGGGCCCCGCAAACCGCAATTAATTCCGTTACTGGCTTTCCTTCAGAAATGCTTTTTATTTTTCTTTCTCGCATACGACTACCGTAGCTGAGAGAAGGTACTGTAAAGCTGTGGCAAAAAAAAAAAGCTATTTTTCGAAAACCAAATTGATATCGTGGGACCCTGATACTAAAAAAGTGGATAAATCTTCTTCAGATATGTAGGAAATTACTTCCGCTAAACGATGTGTGAACACAATCCACGGTTTGTGGACCCTTGATCACACAAAGTTGGTTTACGGCAAAACGTCTGCCCGTCCGTCTCTCCATCTCTCTGTTCGTCTTTCTGTCCTTCTGTCAGTGTGGTCGTCTGTCCGTCTATCCGCCCACCTGCCTATCTGTTCATCCTGTATCGGTCGGTCTGTCCGTCCGACCATCTGTCCGTCTGTCAGACTGTCTGTTGGACCGTTTGATTGTCCTTCCGTCCGTCTGTCCGTGCGTCCGTTCTGTTTACGTCCATTAGTCCATCTTTGTCTCTGTCTGTATATCAATAACGCTCGAGACTAAACCGTATTTTCACCAACATTGATATTCCCCTTTGATCTGACTGACGTAGACTGTTGAATTTGAAATGGATATTTTTACTTTTGGGTAGACTTCACATGAAGCCTCGAAATTGTCCCACAAATGGCTGCATTTTTTTCTGGAATAGAATGAACAACTGTAATAAAAATGGGGCAACAAAGGTTTCCTTTAGAATTTCAATATATTATATCCCTTAGAGTCAATTTCTTGGTTCAGAAACCGCGGAAATATCATTGGAATTGATTTCATTTGTGGTCCTGCCATCCAGTGCCGTGCTCTTGCATGCACCCAGCGCAGCCAACCTCTCGGAGATTTTCAAGATTATTATTTGCAAACTCTAATGCTTTCATTTGTAATCTCTGATGTGTTGTTGACATCGTCCTCTTCTTCATGTTTTAGATACTGATTTATTAAATTAATTATGTCGATTTGTCAAGATAAAATGTTCAAGTAGTTCCCGATTTCGGATTGGAAGATATTTTTCTTTCCCGGTTCTTATTTTTGCTTAATTTTGTTAACTTCAGACTTGTAACATTGCCTGATTCTCTGTTTTTTCAGACATCTGTTATCAGATTGTGATTTGCCTTTCTTTCAATTGTGGGTCAATCTGGCGTTCCTTCGGATAGAATGGCAATTTATTTTTTTCAGAGGCAGGATTCACTACTAAAAAATTTATCTCGTGACAATTCTCATAGGACACCATTTCGAATGACACGTGTCTACGGAAGAGCTTTATCTGCGAACTGCGCAATTAAACGAAAAGGCTCCACACGCGCTGTTATAACTAACTGCCAATTAGTCCGGATAAACTATTTTTTTATTTTACACAGTTCAGAGTCGACCCCATTGTAGCAGCCAGCCCTTCAGCTTTCCACCTACGGATTCAAATTCTTCCCAATCCATTTGAAACTTTAACAAAGGAACGGTTTAGTGAACGACATACCATCAAATCACATCAAATCAATATCTGTTCCCGATGTAACCGATAGTACTGTTCGATGGAATCGTAGAGTATTTTTGATTTTGTTGACTGGTACACAGCACAGATCATTTTATAACTATACAAATGTTTGATGACAAATTAACTAGATCTAAAATTAATAGTTGCATTCGTGGCTCATTGCAAAGTCGCAAGCCTTTCACCACTGAGATCCGGGTTCGATTCCCGTCGAATCTCATGTGAAATTTGTTCCAACAAAACGAGTTCGGCTGCTTCACTAGGGCTAGTCCAACCCCTGTGAAGTGTCCTAAACCCTACCCCTATCCCTATTCCTTCCTAATTCTGGTCGCTGGGTAGTGACGCAGGAGCGAGCGGTAGGAGGCGCGTACGCGAAAATGCTACCTGGCGGTCCTCTTGACAACCGACTACGACGAGATGCGACAGACAATGTTAAAGGAGGATTACTCCATAAAAACAAGCGCAGTAATAGGAGGTTTACTCCAAGAAGCGCAAAGCGCTCAACGCCCCAAGGGGGCTTGGAGACGCGTTGCGTCGAAGTAGACGCAACAAATCTTACAATGATCATTATGGCTGAAGCTCCGACCGCGATAGGTGGTTGAGTGCATCAACTGATGTCACTGCAATGCCGCTGACCGGGAGATCCTAGGTTCGAGTCTCGACGGATTTTTGACACCAGATTTTCAGCTAGGTCGTATTCAGCCGCTGTCTGGAGGAGAATTCTAGCGGCTGGCTGCTCTGGTCGGTTCAGTTTTTCGTGATTTCTCCGATCAACACCAGGCTCCGAGCAACACTCTTTCCTTCCTCATCCTTGTCCTATCCTCACCCCTTACACACGCATACACACGCACACTAACATGCATTGCCACATATAGCGGGAGGCCGGTCGGGGGTTAGAGGTTTCCCGACTGGAGCGATATCCCGTTGGTCGGAGATACTTGGTTAAGGAAAACCTCGTAGTCAGCGGTAGGTCGGCGCTGGATCTCGCCATCCAACGGGAGAAGGTCACTTTCCGATGAAAAAACATGCACTACACTTACGAAACTAATGACCTCAGTAGCTGACACACCCGGAATCACTAACCATCATTGAATCAATATTGAAGAAACTGAGAACTCTCCTCCAATTCCGGGCCATTTCGGAGAATATCTTAAAGAATATCTGGAAAGGGAACTTATTTTTTATTCTTGTAGAGTAGATTATGTTTTTGCCTAGGTTGAATCTGGTTAGATTTGGGATGTATGCTTTATGGATTATGAAATGTATATTACATTCTTTTTGAAGTGGCTTATCTAAAATGAAGCATAGACCGTATTTTATTGAGCTGAGAAATTGATTTTGAATTTTATGTGGATTTTATTTAGATTGATTTTGGACTATTTAGTCATATTTGACATGCAGAGGCACTACAGAAGGGGAGCATGTAACTACTGTTTGGTGTGTTGTGAGTGCTATAATACATAATAAATGACGTTTGTACTAAATAATTGTTTTATTTGAAGTAATTTGTTTTTATCTTGTATTATTTTTGTTGACAACTTTGTTTCCAGAGTAGTTGAGATTGTTCTTGCTTATTCCTAAGCATTTTATGAGTTTATGTGGATGATACCAATTCTTAATTCCATTAATTCGCGTGAGCGGGCAAGGGGTGATATAAGGTCTAAATATGAATATTTTACTGTGAGCTTTTTTTTCGATTTAGTTTTATTTTCAATTTTCCTGCCCAGCTTTCTATAAGGTATATATATTCTTTGGAGACCCTGTTTTGACATGGTTTTAACTGCAAATACCGATATTCTGAGAAAATTGGGTCTAAATGTTCATTACACAATACCAGTTTTTTTAATATATATTAAAAAAATCTGTTAAACCCTTCTTAGTTATGAAAGTAGCTATTTTTGAGTACCCTTAATGATAAGCAGTGGGTGATATAGAAAATATTTCAAGAAGGAGGGTTAATATTAGTTTGAAATATATACGTGGTATTTATTATTCTAAAAATTAAATAATAATACAAATAGAATGTTGACTTGGGAAGGAATGAGGCTTCCACGCCACTTACCTATATTTGACTCTTGGTTCAATTGTCAAACATCAGACAGTTAAACATTACTTCATTTGTTGACATATTAAAAAGTTTGAAAACTGTTCCTTTTGTGGATGTAATATTGCATTAGATGTCGCTGATATTGTAAGATGTGTAATAAAATATGGAATATAGAACTACGATGGACTTAGAGATTTAATATTGGTTTTCCTTATATGTATAGTATCGAAATATGTGATCCTTATATTATTATACACAAAGTTTTGTAGTGAATCGGAGGTGAATGTTGTAAAGTGTGGAGAATATCTATTTTGTAAAAAAATAGATTGATTATACGTATCTACATGCTTCATCCAACACACATCACATCTGTGTTGGGGGTAATACATCGGCTCCCTCGCTGGTATAATTGTGCTTGTGGAACTGAGAGCGTGCGAAGCTCTCCAGCACAATGCCCCGCCGGCGGCTCGTGTCTCGCAACGCCAGCAATACCGAGAAGCGTCGGTATGTACGCGGCCGTGAATGGGCCTGCTGGCGAGTACACAAGGGTGCGGGTTCACGGCCTAATGGATGTCAGCAGGTCGATTGAATGACTCCCTGCCATCTGGCCGTTCGACGCGGCCTCTCGCCTAGAACTGGCCTGCGAGTGAATATGTTCAGTTAACTTAACTTTGCCTACCAATTGAGAGGGAAACCAATGATGAACTCCAACGTGTTTTTTTTACCTCTACCTAGGTTACTGTTTCAAATCGTCAAATGGGTTTCAGGGCATCGGTTGATGTCACTGCAGTGCCTCTGACTGGGAGGTCCTCAGATTCTTGTTCCGACAGAGATAGGATTTTCGATACAAGCTAGACAGCTGGGTCGAGTGCAGTCGGTGTCTAGAGGAGAATCCTTCGGGCCGGCTGGTCTGATCAATAGTTTTCCGTGGTTTCTCCGATCAATACCAGGCGAATGACGGAGCAGTACCCTAACAAAAGGACCACGTACTGCGCGCGATTTTTCTTCCTCTTCCCTGTCCTTTCCTTACCCTTTACCTACACACTCTTCCACGAAGTACTATACCACGTACTATACCACGGACATCAATCAGCTGCTGGGGTGGTGCCCTGCTGGTGGGAGATACCTGGTTGAGGGGTAGATGGCACGCCGACGTTGTAGGTCGACGACCTATCTCGCCATCCAGCGGGGGAAGATTCCAGATCGCCACATCCAGCGATAAAACATCCACTACGCTTACGGGACCAATGACTTAGCCGTTGACGCTCCCGAAATCACTACTAAATCAATTAATAGCCAGGAATTTGCAAATTTCAAATTTGTTAACTGATAAAATTGGTTTTAATTTCTTTTCACTATCAGCCACGTTGTTTTAAATACTGAAAATTATTATAAATAAATATATAAATAAAATGAATTTATAAATAAAATGAATTAAACAATTTGCACTGTGTCATCACTGAAAGGTTGAACTGCACTTTTTTCAAGAAGTCATGAACTGCTCTGCCTTCCTTTTAAAAATACCGCTAAGTTAGCAAATCACGGCCAAGACAGAATTCCTATACCTCGAATTCTCAGTAGTCTTTTTCACATTCCGCTAACAAAGTTATTTTTTAGAGAAAATAACACTTTAGAAACAACAGACAATAAATAAGTATGACACGTGAATAGCAATAATTACACACGTGAATAGCGAGCATTCAGATAAAGTTGAAATTGAAATATGGATAGCATATTTTTACTTTCTTTTATACTCATTGTAGAGTATACTCAGTAAGCTGTGTAGGGCTGCAGAGTAAAGTGCCAATATTTTGACAGAAAAACATTTTGTGGGTATGAATAGAGGGATAAAAATGACGTAGCTTCGAGTCTCAGTCAAATCTCTGAATTTTCGAAATTGCAAAAGTTAGTGAACTCTGCAACTACATTACTGATGATAGACTTCTTTTTCATGACATCTAGTTTTCAACATTATACCAGCCTATCCGGTGGCCGAGATCGCTAAGACAGAAGTGTCGTAGCGATCTCGGACTTAGGGGTCGCGGGTTCGAGTCCCATCTCGGGCATGGTTGTATTTGTGTTCGTCCCTACACCCCTTATCATCACCATAACGTTTCATCTTCACAGTTATCATAACGTTAACTCCAATAGTTGTCGCTAATGACCTTTATGTTGATGCGACCTTAAATTTAAAAAATATGTCTTAAAATCATTTGATGTACAGTTATCAAGTATTAGTATATTTTGAGTTAGTTTGAGTTTTTATAGTGACAATGCTTTAGAATCATCGCAACATTAAGAATTCAATATAGCATTTGGAACGCACGCTGCTTAACGTGAAAATCGGTAGCGTAAAGGAATGAAATTGAGTGTTCGAGTTCCAATCCCAGTCCGGGCAAATATTTTTTGCGCTTATGGAAAACCTTTTTCTGTTACATGATTAACTAGTTTAAAATAATACTATAATAGTGGCGCTATTGTATAGTTTATTAAAGCTATATTTTCAGAAAAATAAAAACTTATTAAAGCATTGCTCATTAGTTTTCTCAAGTTTCATTATTTTGAAATTCTTTATTAAAATTAATTCGTTTTATTCCAAACTCTAATTTAACTGCATTTTTTCTATTTAGATACGGCTTAAGAAAACTGAACAAGAATTACTTTATTTTTAGTTAGAAATATACGAAGTGTAAATGCATTCTTTGATGTAGACAAAAGTAATTGCAAAAAAAGTCAGTGCAATTCTGACATTGTTATTCTCTCGCACAAGTGGAACGACAAATCCAAAGATGGTGAAGGGTCATGATTTATTTGTTACGAATATATCTTTCTTTATTTTATTCATTATAAAAATGAGTGAGAATGCTCGTATTGTTCATAACAGGCATCTACCACTCTACATATTTTGCCACAGTAGAACCGAAAGGAATGAATAAACAGTAGGACAGAAAAACAGGAGAAAACCCATCAAGTTTTGCCGCAACAATTAACGCAGCCAGATTACGGTCACAAATGAACGAAGTTAAGAAAGAATTAAAAAACGGAAATGAGTCAAAATGAAATCTCGCGCTAAAATTAGCACACAAAAGATGAAACATGGCTCAACCTATTACGAATGCAAAGACAGATGACTACAGGAAAGTGTTAATTGTATTCTCTGGAACAGTCCATACGCTGAAATAAGGCTTTCATTCTATGACACCTTGATGAATATGTGAATGAATTAATAAAGAAAAATGTAAATTTGGGAGAGTCCAGAATTGGTAGGAGAATCACAATATAGAGATAGAAGTAAATTTTCAAGATATAAAAGTAACTGATAGAAAAGCTTTAATGTTTCCAGAGAATAATTCAATTAGAGATGTAACGGCCTCACCCCACTTTCAACAAGCTCTTCCATCTAAGAGCTGCTGAGAGACTGAGTTCCATATCAACTTAGAGAGCAACCCTAAATGATTTTGGTTGTGTAACCCGTTATCACACACACACACAGGAATGTGTTGGAATGTGCTGATTGGAATTGGTTTTGAATGTTATATTCTTGTAATTTAATGTTTTATTACTACCAAACAGAGTTAAACTATTCCAGTTATGATTTAGTTGAAGACTTAATGCATTTTTTCAAGTTCAGGCGTGAGAGAGATGTTTATTGTACGGTGTATTGTTTCTTTGTCAAATTTAGCACTTCTCATCTGTTGACTTCTCTCCTTGATACGTATATTCTGTAGTCGGGTATGTATCGTTTTGTCGACGGAATTGTTTCGGTGATGTTACGTCAATTAAATTGGCTTCTAAAAAGTTTATTAGCTCGATTCGTTTATTGTTAAACCTATTTACATTGCAATTCACAATGAGATGTTTTGATGGTATTGCACCTGCTTGATCGGAAATTATATATGCTGCACATGAGCTTTGAATGGAATTGATGCTGAATGGAATTAATCAATTTATAAAGTTAATTATGCATGTGGTTATTTTGTTCATTATAGAGTTGATGGAGGTGTTGTTGGAGAGCATATCATTTTAACGGTTGGATGTTTTGGCACTGGAAGAGTTTGTGATGATGAATTTGTTTGTTCAGTTGAGATTTTTTAAATTGTAAATTTATTTGATGAGTGGATTGTAGAAAAGTTGGGAAATTAGCTGTTGAATTTTGGATTTTCGGGTACCGGTGGGTGAGAAATTTATTTTTTATTTTATTGTATTTCATTGAAGTATGGGCGTTGTAGATTTCTAATATTTCCTTTGTGGTTTCTGTTACAATGTTCTCATATATTTGGGTGTGTTATATTTGTTTGTTCGTGTTTTCTTTGTGGGCATTATTCTTAGTAGTACCTGTACTAAATGCATAAACTAATGGACGATTACTGAGATGGGGGTGGTGTTCTTTTTGTAGTCTTGTCTTTTTAATTAAAGAGGGGTGCCTTTGTTGTTTTATATTTATTTATTTGGAAGTAATAGACGGACTGAAGGAGGTTTTCTAATACTTTCGATGAATTGGTGTTCGGCCAGTTTTTTATGGGGATAGAATATCCTGCCCGATAATTACGAAAATCAGTAGATGAGTAGGTTTTAACATTAATCGTGTTAGTTTTAGACCAGCAATAATGTTTGCTTACCTTTATTTTTAATTATTTTAAAAACAACTTTGTGTTATCTATTTTATTAACATGTATTGGAAGATTCTTTCTGTTGTGTGGTTTGTATTCGAATACAAACTGTTGATACGTTTCAATCGGTTCACCAGGAGACCAATCGATTGCAATCGGCTTGTTATCAAACCCTGCTTTTAAAATAGGAAGGACAGGAGTATTGGCGAGATCCGGAAAGCGAGCAAGTCCCGAGTGGCCTCCGCGCTGGCGTCGACCATTAGAAGCGACTTGGGTTCGCGCCACAATTCACACTGCGTGACGCTGGAACGGACAACTTCACAAGACGACGTTGCACCCTCGCAGTTGGGCCTCGAGATGCAGAAGTGCTGTTTCTACAATGTCACCCGCAAATCGTGTCGAATTCCACCTCTCTCGGTCAAAAATAACAATGGCCCAGGACGCGGCTTCTGTCTGAATAATTTCAATACATTAACCGCAGGAGGCACCGTTCCGCCATCTTGCGGGTATAATAAGCAGACAAGAAGCGACTGCTCGCCCTGACTTTGCATTGCTAATTGCGAGGGCGAGGCGATCGTTGGGCGATGTGCTGCAGGAAGAGGCTGGGGGCAGCAACGAGGCGGGAACAAGGGCGGCGGGGCGGAGCGGAGCGGCGGAGAGCGGGGCGGAGAGCGGGGTGGAAGGGGAAGGAGGGATGCAGATTGATGCGGAAGAGACCTCCAGACCGATCTCAGGGCTTCCGGGGCACGACTCGCACTGGAATCGGTGAGGCTGGTCCGGGACACGCAGCGCCGCAATAGGAAAGGAAGAAGGGTTAGAGAGAAACTCTCTCTCTCTCTTTCTTGCGTTGCAGAGTGGGAGTGAGGGTAGGGGAGTAGTGGGAGTGATCCAAATAGAGGGAGTAGTATGAGGAGGGGAGTAGAGTGAGAAAGTAAGAAGGGCCAAAAAAGAGAAACTATCACTTTATTGAGTTGTAGAGTGGGAGAAAAACAGCTAGAATTGAGCGAGCGAGAGAGAGAAAGGGGGACTCTGAAGTGGTAAGGAGAAAAACCAAGCAAGCATAGAGTGGTGGTTGTACCGTTTCGAAAATCTGGACTTGCAAGAAGCCGATAGAGTGCAGGGAGCGCGGAACCCGAGTGTGATGGTGAAGGTAAAAAAGTCGTAGTTGAGGACAGCGAGTGGCCAATACCCTGAAATCCGGGAAACTGGCCAATTGCTTGAAATCTGGGACATGTCAAGGCTTCCATCATCATTTTCATTGCTTAGAACGAGAAGGTATTACAAACTCACGGAGATGAGGTAAACAAATTTTAAAATATTGAGAGATTGTGAAAAGTAAGATATTCGATTAAAGCACTTCTGTCCATTTTATACACGAATAGAAGTCTTCGACTACCTATTAATAACATTCCAACTTTTAGCAAACATTTGACTCGCAGAAGAACCTAAGGGAACAAAATGATCCTTTTCAAAAATGTAATTGTAACTAACCTTTCAAGTTCGTAACTTAATGTTTGTACTATCGGAAAAACTTTGAATACTAACGACTTTTACCCTGGCAACTGAGGAATCATTACTTGCACTCTCCTTGATAACCAATAAACTACAACAAAGTTTAGATGATTCTTCTTTGCTGTGCTTTCGTCATTCTTTAGAGCAAGCAGTCGTTTTTACTTTCCAAAAACCCTGATTGGGAATACTGAGTCCAGTGTATGTATTGACACTGCGCAACCCATGGACTCTCTCTTGTAAACTTGAAAGATATAATTTTCAGTCAGTTGAGATCATCAATGCCATATGAATCTATTCTGCTTTAATTTATTGCATTCACTTTATGTTTTCGTCTGCAATACAATATTATTTATTTTTATTAAAGACTAGTAATTTTATAAAAACTATTATAACTTACGGTTACATATTAAATTTATTTTAAAAATATCACGCTTTGACAATCAACTATTCTTGTTCAACAATTACGGGTATTTTTCATAAGCTGTTTTATAATTGCAAGGTAAATGAGCAGAATACTTCAATTCTTTGATTCTGTAAGTATTCTAAGATTTTCTTATTTCGAATCCCTATTGACCGTGCAATTCACGATAACGCCATTCGTTATTTCTCAATGTTCACAGGCACACATTTCTTGGCATTTTCTATGACGGTTTGTATTTTTTGGTTTTCAATTATAAACTAAATTCACTCTATGTGGAATATACGTTAAACACATATTAAAATATACAAGCAAAAAATGTTAAATGGATGTAATTTCTTTGCAGAGTACAATGGACTTAAAACTTTCTAGTTTTATTGCTAAGCTTTAGGCTTCTCTTTATTTAGCTAGGAATTATATCGTTGTCTTGCCTCTTGATTTACGAATCAGTTATATTTGACCAAAATGACGTACTCAAGGGCGAGAACATACTTTTAGCCAATATGGAAATCTATACCACTCGTCTTAATAAGTATATTCATCGGATGTCCGTATCAACAGCTCATAACAAAATGTGTTCAATACATGAAGATTATTTTACAACACATTGCCATGTGATACTAAACAATTAAAATCGATACACAAATTTAAGAGCCAAGTACTATATTTTCTGTTGGATAACTATTTCTAGGCCATTAGAGACTATAGAGAGCATCAAAAATGAAAGTGATGTTGATTTTAACGATGATATTTAATATGTTATTTACTATTTGTTCTGGATAATTCTACAAGACTAAACATACATATCATTTCTCGGAAAGGGACGGAGTTCATCCCTCGCTGGAATGTGAGTACCAGCGCTAACACGTTGTTTTATGCAGGTTTCCCTCTAAGGGTATCTCCACCAGCGGGGCACCGGCTTATCAGTGACAAACTCTATACTCGCGGCCAGACTCCGGCAAGTGTGTAGTGTCGTGCATGGAAGTATAGACGCGCGCGAGCGTGTGTGTGTGTAGTGAGGGAGAGGAAATATCGCGCGAAACGTGGCCCGTTTGTTAAGATACTGCTCCGGTATACGCGTGAAATTGATCGGAGAAACTGTCCTTCTCCCCCATACCCCTCCCACGCCCGCCCCCTCCTCGTTTCCAGCAGTGATCCCTTCTCCATCGACCTACCCTTTCTACCCATGACCTCCCCTCACCAACGCTCACCACCGTCCACACTTTCATTCTACAACTTCATCATCCACTTGCAACACCTCGAGTAGCATGGCTTGCTCCTCCATCTCCATCCCTTCCACCCACAACTCCGCCTTTACCACAGTCCACGTCTCGCCTTCTCTCTGCCCACTTTCTCTCGCACCCTCTCGTCGCGTCGCTCGTCTTCGCCGCAGTATCTCTTTATTCGGAATCTCACTTAATTAGCACTTCATTCAGGAAAGTCCGCTTGTGAACGCGAAATTGGTACCTACTGAATCGCGATTAATTTTGCGTCTCTCATTGGGAGATTCGGAGCAACGGTTAGCAAAAGAAAGGGCCCGATGCCAGCGTGAAGACGCCCACGGCCCGCGCTGCAGAAAAGACGTAATCAGCCTCAGAATAGGGAACTTCTCGGGACGTACAGTGGGCTGAAATGAGTCTGAAATGGGACAAAGCATAATTTCTCTGATTTCTATCTGTATTTCTAGGGGATACGTGTTTAGAAAAAATATTACTTACAAAAATGAAAATGTTAAATTTACCGCTCACATACTTTATGATTTCTGTTAAATTTCAAACTTTATTTTCACAAGCAGAAATGTCTTAATGGTACTATTTCGGTATTACACGTTCAAATAAATATATTGCAAAAGGTTTCATTTCCCTTTATCGATCTACCTTGTCTCACAGATATTACAATAATAATGTCATGGACTTTTGTCGCATTTAATAAATTATATTTTCTTGTCTCCAATGTAGCTGTAGACGAAAAATATTTTCAAACACTTTTAAATAAGAATAACTTCCTATAAAATATTAACACATTCTTCTTCGCGAATCCGCATGCAATTTTGAATAATAGATGTTACTATTTTGATTTATTTTCGTTATCTGGATTTGTGCGCCTTTTAGCCTAGATAGAAGCCTTCGACACTTTGTGCGATGCTTGACTTGACTCGCGGGTCTGCGCGGATCCGGGTGAATCTTTAAGCCTTTCCCTTGGTTTTTCGCTCTTGCCGAAACAAAAACATTCGTTATGAACTGAAGAGGTATTAAGGAAGACTGATGACGCTACTGAGAACTAAGCACTTGGTCTGTCGATCACATGTCTACGTGACTGCGATTGGATATTTTTTGTTTTAGTGTTTCTCTTGTGAGACCCTTATGTGAGGTATATTTCTATTTTATAATATATTTTACTATGTACTTATTTTTGTTTGGAGGTTGCTTTTTTAAATTATTTATTTAAGTTCGACTTAGAAACAACTAGGTCATTGGCGACCACATTAATAAGAATGTAGTACATGCAAATATACAATGGTTACAAAATTGCATGAAATACACTTAGATGAAATGGATCATTGCACATGAGATACTTGTACATGAGATTGACAATATATTATCAATTGCTAAATACAATTTACCAGATTAAATTTGATAAGGGGTTGAATAATTTTCATGGGTCCCGAATAAGAGTTGAATATTCAATGTAGATCGCTATTAATTTTAAGAATTACTCTGTCAGTCGTCATCACATGGCAATCAACAATAAGATGCTTCGTAGATACATGAAGATCGCAATTTGGGCTAAAGAGAATTCAGTTTTCAATGGTTTTACACTTCTGTACACTTCTCTTGTTCTTTCTGAAAAATCTTTTCTTTCCTTTTGTGGCCGCAGCACATTCCTCATTCCACCAAGGAACCTGGTGTTTTCTTATTCTTCCATAACTTAGAGGGATGGATGAATTGTCCGCTAATGTCAACATATTAGTAAAGTCCTGAACTGTTTTATTTATAATAGGAGGAGGAGACGAGGTTGGAGGTTGTTTATTTAGATTATTTTATCCGGAAAAGTCTTTTTAAATGATTTATATAAATAATGGAAAATAAAAATCAAGAATAGAGAAGGACTCCACTACAGTCTCATCTCGTATATTTAACATTTATGGACAGTTTATTTCATTGAAAGTATTGTGTATAATTCATTGAAAGCATCATGTGTCATGAGATACATCGCGGTAATACAAGGATATCCCTAATGCTCCTCCACCGGCACGTATGTTCTCGCATTATTTGTAACTTTTGCTGTTTTCGAAAATTCAGAGAGTCAACAAAAATGGAACCTGTACCATTTTTATAAATTTACTTTGCTCTATTTGAGAGAAAATTAAAGAAAATATGTTTAGATATTTTTATAGAAAAATTGTCTTTCCTTCAAGCTAACATTATGAAAATACTACTACTTTTGTCAAAAAATTGTATATTACCATACTTAAAAAATAGTTTTTAAGAGCCTTTTTTTAAAAAAAAGTTTTTATAATTATTGTTCTTACGCAATCTTAATTTTTTGTAAATTCCGAAAATTCAGAGAGGAATTAAAATAAAATGGGACTTATGCGAATTTTACTAGTGAATTTTAGCTCTTCAAGAAAAAATATAGAAAGCATTTGGAGCCGTGTTTTGAGAAAATTAGTGTTTAAAAATTGCCCATATTTCACGCAATGTTACGTGAAAATAACTCATGTTTTCGAAACATTCTACATGTCCTTATTTAAAAATTTCTCAAAACGAGATTTCATTAAGGAAAACATATTTTGTATTCAATACTACAATTGTAGAAAGACGCCAAAAACATTTAAACGTTTGTAATTTAAAAAAATGCAGAGTTAAACCAAAATGAGTCATGTGATCTGTGTAAGAGTACTTTGCTCTATTCAGTTTTTTCAAAAATGTGGAGTAATTTTCAAGAACATTTTGAAAATGTTTTGACTTCATGTAAAGTACTCCCCTCCCGCCAGTCATGTTATCTAGTTCAAACTCGCAGGATATCGAGTTCGGGCAATCGGGGAAACAGGCGATCTGACAGACATCTTGCCGTAAACCAAATTTTCGGTATCAAGGACCTACAAAACGTGTACTCTGAACGTATTAAAGTCGTGTAGCAAGAAGATTTATCCACCTTTCCAAAACTACCGACGAAAAAACTCCCTTTTCTTCTGCAGCAAATCATCCTCCTTTTCTCTACTTTCTTTTTAACACGTTAGTACTTAGCACGGGAGAAAGTAAATAACATTGTGAGGCATTTATCTCTGTAATGCAATAGACTTCATTAATTCATGAAATTTAACTTCGTTATTTGAGATTACTATTTTAAATGAAAACTTGAATTCTATCTTGGCTGA
>BLKR01005237.1:0-60000 GCA_011170035.1 Teleogryllus occipitalis
TCCTCTCCCTCAGAAAAATGTCGTTCAAAATTCTATCTTCCACCGCGCCGACAAACTTGATTGGACATCCCTCGGCCTGGGGGAGGGGGCAGGGGAGGGACGTGTTGACAATCGCTGGCAGAACCACTGTTGTCTGTGATTGGTGCAACATCCCAAGGGCAGAAAGAACGGGCTGGGGGAGGGGGCTAGTTCGTTAACGTACGAGACGGAAATATCGTCATATTTCCCTGCCGAAGGAGATATTTTGCCTGCGCGTACGCCACGACGAAAAAAATATTTCTAAGCGGGGTTTTCCGTCCAGAATGATTGTCTATAGACCAGTAAATATTTATCATTTTAACAACAATTATTCTAACTTTTAGTAATCGATTTGTAACTCCTGACAAACTGCTATTTTGAGATATTCATTTCAGGCACATTTTGCGGAGCCTTCCCGGCCGTTCTAACGCATATTTCGAATTTGTTTATAAAATTATAAATTTTTGCAAAATTGTTAATTCGCTGTTTTTGGTTCTGGGACATCGGGAGACTCTCCCCACTTTAGATTTGCAAAATTTGGAAATTGTTTATAAATTTGCAATTGTTGCAAATTTTTTATTGTCTAATCTGAATGGCGTTTAAATGTGATGCAAAATTCCGGAATCCGTTCGGTGCTATTATATCTCATTCTCGAGATATATGTAATTGTTTATAAGAAATTAACATCTTAGTAGACCCCATTTGTTTGCGCTTAATTCATTCGCGCTAGCAGAATAGCGTGGGATGGGCATACTGAAAAAACAGTTCTCCAATGCCGCGCTTTTGCCTGCCACATACGCTTAAAATGCACTTGTATGAAACAAATTCTGCTGTGGCCAATTGGGAATTTTACTCCTTATCCTGCGAAGGATGTGTGACAGTACTTATGTTAACAGTTCTACTGCCATGGGTTTAATTAATTAGTTTTCAGTACGCAAATTATTGTTTTTGGTTTTAAAGAAGCATGGATATACAGAGTATCGGGGAAGGAAACGTCGAGAGTTTGAAAAAAGCTGTTTAAACAATTTTAATCATACTTTGTCTAATAAACTACATAGATATTTTGAATGGCTGAGCTGCAATAAACACGCAAATGTTGGTTTGAAAATATGATTTCTACGCAAAACTTTGCATTCTAGAATCATGTAAACAGACCAGAAACATGTAACATGTTTATTATTAACAATATAAATGAATATACTAGTTCAGAAAAAATTAACCGAGAAATAAAAAAGCAGTCGAACTGTGAAAATTGGGTGCTTTTTTATTTCTAGGTTAATTTTTCTTTCTGATCAAATGTATTCATTTATTTTGTTAATCATAAACAATTTATATATTAATGAAGTGTTTATATGCTTCTACAACGCAAATAGTTGCCTAGAAAACATATATCCAAACCAACTTCTGAATGTTTATTGCGGCTTAGCCATTTGGAATATCCGTGTAGTTTATTAGACAAAATAAGCTTAAAATTGTCTTAACAGCTATTTTTCGAAGATTCGACATTTCTTCCCCAAATATCCTGTATATAAAAGGCTTTATTTCTGTTGGTACGCGACGGAACGGCGTTCCGGTTCTTTGGAAATAATTATGAAATTATATTATATATAAATAGCTATTGCTATTATATTAATAATTAATTTGAGGCGCGTTTCAGGGCCTAAGATTTTAAAAATAAAGGATATATGTATCATAATAACTCTTATGACGACACTGTTCTCAGTTACGTCAAGTTTTAATTTAGAGAATCAAAGTGAATGGTCTAAGTTTACTCACCTAAATAAAGTTTATCTTACTATACATACTATTTAGAAAGTGTTTTATGTTCAAAACAAATGTTGCCTCAACAGCATATATTTTCACGTATTATTCGTAATTGCTATGCAATATTCAATACGGACTATGTGAACCTGCAAAAAAGAAACAAAAAAAATAAAAAATAGACCTACTGCAGCAGAAAATATTTTCTACTCGTCGGGATTCGAACTCGGGTGTTTAAAGTTAACTCACCTGACACGGTTCCCCCTCACCACCAGGTACACGACAAGACTACCTCCTTTCCGATGCGAAAAGAAAGTGAAGCATTTGCAGTTTTTAAAAAAGCAGGGTGTTCAATTTATCTTAATACAAGATCTATTTTTAAAAAGAGATTTCATTAAACAAAAATCTCTAGCGTTCATATTGTTTTTCGACAATGTTATAAAGATCAGTCGGGGCTAATATTATACAGTAGAAAATTGGGGTCAATGTATTACACTTTAAGAGTTGTTATTTATTTATGTCCAAAATTAACAAGAAAATGACAAATGATAATAAATATATTCTATTATAATGAGCATATAGCAAACACTCAGAATGTAACAATATTTGGGAGGAAAAAAATCAAAACTAAAATGCCTAATTTTTCCAGTCAAAAACTTTACCACCGTGATATAACTCGGAGGAGGACGAGAATATTTTGCAGCGAGACTTGGACAAATTACATATCTGGGCGGATACAAACGGCATGGAAATAAATAGTTCAAAGAGCAAATCCATCACGTTTGGTAGGGGTCGAAGTTACAATGAAACCGCGTATAAATTGAATAATAATGTTATACCTCGAGTCACGTCTTGTATATATTTAGGAATTCAGCTAGACAGTAAATTGACATGGGAAAATCAAGTAAATTTCGTTGTAGGGAAAGCATGGAGATCTTTGCATTTTATTATGCGGATTCTCAAAAAGAGTTCAGTGAGTGCCAAGGAACTGGCATATATGTCATTAGTGCGACCCATATTAGAATATGGCGCGATATGTTGGGACCCATACAGACTTTTGCAGCAAAGAAATCTAGAAAAGGTTCAGCGTAGAGCTTCAAAATTTGCTTTCAGGGGTACCAGGAATAAAGTATGGGAGTCACTCGAAACAAGGAGAATAAAATCGCGTCTCTATGCTATGTATAAAGCGTACACAGGCTTTCGACCGTGGAAAGAAATTCAAAGTCGATTAGGGAAACCTACATATTTCGGCAGAGCGGATCACATGCACAAAATTCAGACAAGAATTCAGAAAACGGACGTTGGGAAATATTCATTCGCGAATCGAACTATTAGAGACTGGAACGGCTTGCCTGTGACAATCTTTGATCCCTTTCCTCATGATGTCAGCAAATTTAAAAATAAATTAAATTCCTAGATGTTTATATGTGTCTTATTATCTCCTATGTAAAGTATGTTATATTATAACTATTATTATTATAACATTATTATTGTTGTTACTATTATTATTATTATTATTATTATTATTATTATTATTATTATTATTATTATTATTATTATTATTATTATTACTACTACTATTACTATTATTATTATTATTATTATTATTATTATTATTATTATTATTATTATTATTATTATTATTATTATTATTATGTGCAGTGGCGTGTAGTGCAGTGATGTGAAGTTCAGGGAAACGAGTGTGTCAGAATCACATTAAAACGTGATTGGCAAAAGTGATTGGCAGTATGGTGAGGTGAGACGAGGCGAGGTGAAGTGAAATGAAGTGAAATGAAGTGAAGTGAAGTGAAGTGAAGTGAAGTGGAGTGCTATGGAAGCTTGCACGGTGAAATGTTTATGTTAATTTGCAAAGTGTGTAAAATTTGTAAAATTTTGTATAGTTGTTAAGTTCTGTAATGTTTAGTTAGTGTATTCTGCCACCAAGTTCTGGAACTTATTTGCAGAATTAGTAATATATCTATCTATCTATATAAATCTTTTGATGTTACTTCGTTATTTTTTATGACACGATATTTTTGAAAATAGGTTATCATTAAGAAAGAATTAATATTCTTTTCTGCGTTAAAATAATGCAATAAGATTAATCGTGTCATGATATATACAGCCTCAAATTTGTGGGGCTAATATGATACAACTTAAGAGGCTAATGTAATACGGGTGTCGGGGCTATTTTGATACACTAAACATTAACACGCAGACAACTGGAAGGGATTTTTTATGTTTAATATTACATCAAAGGCGCTAAAATTCCGATTTGATGTTGATAAACTATCCAAGTGTTTATCTTAGAAAGAAAGACCAGGCGACAATTCATATAGATTTCCTCGTTCTCCTCCCTACCCAGTACATGGTGATTCACTTATGATTATCAATTGGCGGAAGCTTCTGCTGTTTCAGTGCAGTTACTGATTTTTCACTGGAATCACAAGGAACCAGGCCTACAATAGAAGCTAACACCATCCCTTCAACTCCAGATATCAACTGTTCTCATCCAGTACTTTTGAGATAATACTGTTGGAAAAAAATTAAAAAAACAGTAGCCCTCCAAAGAATAAGGAAGCGGTTAGACCCAATAGCAGCAATCATTACTAGTGAAGAGTGGATCATTACTAGGAAAGAGTGGAGTGTTTAATTTACATTAATTTAATATCTCTTTTTAAAAAGATATTTCATGAAACAAAAATCTCTAGCGTTAATATTTGTTTTCGACAATGTTAATAGGTATTTGTTCGCAATTTTCGAAAATTCAGATCGTTCGCCCAAAATTGAACGTACGCCACTTTTAAACATCTTGTGCTTCGAGGAATAGATTTACAGAAAAATTGGAGCTCTTTTGAGGAAATTATGTAAATATGATGGGGTTTGGTGTAAAGTACCTTCAAAATTAAAAGATTCGTTTCAAATTCGAAGATTCGTAATATTAGCCAGATCGTTCAAGGATTATCCATTTTGGTGAAAATCGTGTTTACTTTAGGCTCTAGAATTACTCACACGAAGACGGATTCACAAAGAGGTTTTTTGGAAAATCACTTTTCCGGGTTCAAACAACAAGCGTTTTGACAGTCTTGTGTATAGAAAATAAAAGAACAATACCAACAATCCACTTTTTTCGAACTAACTACTTACAAAACGTGTTTTCTGTGAAAATTTCGACACTTCCTCCTACAGCATTACGTAACTCTCTTTACACGTGGAGGTAAAAATGTTCCAGCGTTACTGGGATTTGAACTCGGATCCCTGTAGTCTGTAGGTCTGGCTCGAACGCACTGTGCTATCACAGATATTTCTCAATACGCTGTCCAAGCACACTTATTACGAAAAGAATAGTTACGTGATATTCATTGCACTTAGATATTTTATTAGAGGAATGTTCTACATGTGTCAAAGGTATCAAATTCGCAATAAGAAGTCAAACGATTACAACCCACGCAACTACATAGCTCATTTTACTAAGAAATATTTTCAACCAGAAGCCGTGGTCTTTAGAACCCTCTGTGGAAGTCGTTCCCGGTCTTATCTTTCGGCGACTATGGCCAAGGTTGAATTACGTCACAGATGAAAGTTGCGATAACGCTAGAGCTCAACACGGGCGCTTGCAGACGTTCTGAAGCCAGAATCACAATAGGGGCATATTTATACGTGATTCTTAAAGACATTAACACACTAAAATAAGTAGTGGCGCCTCAAAACACATGCTTTATGTGATATTTGAACGATGACGTTTCGTTTCACGATACTCTGTATATCCATGCTTCTTTAAAACCAAAAACAATAATTTGCGTGAACTAATTAATTAAACCCATGGCAATGGGAACTGTTAACATAAGTACTGTCACACATCTTTCGCAGGATTAGGAGTAAGAATTTAAAGAAAAATTATAGTTTACATGAATTTTGACAAATTGCGTCTTACTTTCTATAATATTCAAATGGTAACATTATATTGCACAATATTCAATTGGTTAACAATTTCGGCTAAGAGTCTTGTTTGATAATTCTCAATTATTATTGTAATAAGATATCTTATGACCTCATGTCGTAAATATCTATTTGACAACTATTATGTTTAGTGTATGTGTCTAGCAGGTTTGGTATTATTCTGAGGAAACTGGATCATACGATCCCGTTTACTACGTTATTCACACAGGAGCACATGAATCTCAAAAAAGTATTTCATAATATAATCCTTGCTGATGAATCAACGTTTTATTGATGATTTTAATTTTGAAAATTTTCATTAGTTTGGATGTTTAAATATAGGTATCACATGTAATTACATGTCTGGTAAACACGATAGCATTATATGAAGCAAGAAACATTGTTTTTCGTTTGATCATTCAACTTCATCAATCACTCAAAATTACTTTAATTTTCTCTGCTTATCAGTTTTTTAATCTCAGATCTTCGATGAAGGCATGAATCAAATAACATCGTAGATATTTGAGTGTTTTAAAAATAATAACGTGAATAAATGCTTATATTTATTGAATTGGTTTTATAATAACCTGTAAAAACATGGGTTTTCTGTTGGTTTTGGGGATGTTGAAAGCATTCAAATAGTAAAGGCAATGTTAAGCTGGTGACCTTTAACATTGTTTATTTGATATTTTTCTTAGCGATAGTTTATAATGGTTAAACGTTTTCAAAGAGTGCACATTAGATACCTCGAGTGGCCCGTTTCCGTTTAATAAACCGCTACGTTCTCGCTGTACAGACGGTCGTACAAAATTCAAGGTTTTGATAGATTCGTAGAATGGCGGCCAACAAACCACCTTCGAACTCTGACGATACTGAAATGTAGTCTGTGTTGGGAAGGTCATATCACTTGACCACCAAGTTCGTTCTATGTATTTTCATTGGGAAATGCTAGTGCATTGATATTTACTAAACTGTAAACAAACGCTAAATCTCTTTGAATTGTTATAACATCTGTTTTGCTTTCTTTTAATAATATCAACTCGTTATACCAAATACGTGAGTTTGTTATATTTTACACGCTACAATTATTTAATTTTACAAGTATTTATTTTTCAAGCATTTAGGAACTCATGAAATTTCATTGAAACGTTCGCCAATCTAAAAACCTTTAAATGTATATTAAATATATTAATGTTGTTTAAAAATATGTATTAACAATGCGTAGATTTAGCACATAAAGCTCTGATTTGAAATGTATACAATGAAATCATCAAATTAACAGTTTTAGAAAGGAATAGAATTGAAAATATTAACTTAAATTTATATATACGTTTATTTAGAAATTTCTATACTTGTGTAAATATTGTGGCGTGATTCTACTCATGTAGTCTTTCAAAACACAAATTGTATATTTCTGTATTTGAAAACCTTAACACTACATTCATCCAATCCAGTGCGGTTTATAGCAAACAGCTAAGCAATATGTTTCCCTATTTTTTTAATGGTAATGGTTAAACAAGAGGAACAAATAGTTTCTGACTCTCGGTGTTAACAGGGGACTTAAAAAAATTAATAATACAGTTATTCGGTTGCTCAACATCCCTTTGATAGAAAAACAGAAACAATTGTTTGGTCGTAATGCACCTTGAAAAATATTTTTTTTATAATCAATTTCTTTCCTATTTGATAAATATATTGACTTGCAAATTGTAGGACTTAAAAGAGAATATAAAAACCAAATAAAAGTTATGCTCATACTCGCCGTAAAAATACGAATTTAGCATAATGAAATTGGCCGCAGAATTTGTTTACAAGCAAGTGCATTTTAAGCGTATGTGGCAGGCAAAAGCGCGGCATTGGAGAACTGTTTTTACAGTATGCCCATCCCACGCTATTCTGCTAGCGCGAATGAATTAAGCGCAAACAAATGGGGTCTACTAAGATGTTAATTTCTTATAAACAATTACATATATCTCGAGAACGAGATATAATAGCACCGAACGGATTCCGGAATTTTGCATCACATTTAAACGCCATTCAGATTAGACAATAAAAAAAATTGCAACAATTGCAAATTTATAAACAATTTCCAAATTTTGCAAATCTAAAGGGGGGAGAGTCTCCCGATGTCCCAGAACCAAAAACCGCGAATTAACAATTTTGCAACAATTTATAATTTTATAAACAAATTCGAAATATGCGTTAGAACGGCCGGGAAGGCTCCGCAAATTGTGCCTGAAATGAATATCTCAAAATAGCAGTTTGTCAGGAGTTACAAATTGATTATAAAAAGTTAGAATAATTGTTGCTAAAATGATAAATATTTACTGGTCTATAGACAATCATTCTGGACGGAAAACCCCGCTTAGAAATATTTTTTTCGTCGTGGCGTACGCGCAGGCAAACTATCTCCTTCGGCAGGGAAATATGACGATATTTCCGTCTCGTACGTAAACGAACTAGCCCCCACCCCCTGAGACAGCGATCTTTCTGCCCCTTGGGATGTTGCACCAATCACAGACAACGGTGGTTCTACCTGCTAGCGATTGGTCAACGCGTCCCTCCCCCTGCCCTCCCCCAGGCCGAGGGGTGTCCAAGTTTGTCGGCGCGGTGTGGAAGATAGAATTTTGAACGACATTTTTTCTGAGGGAGAGGGTACATATTATTGACATTTTGGTGACAATACAACAAATTATGAAAAGAAAGTTGGGAAGAAAGTAGTGAAAGAATTATAATCCTCTTATAATTTAAATGTGTATAAATACATTTCAATGGATTTTTATGTGAATTTTACAATAAAAATAAATAAAGGACATTAAATCTGTCAAAATTTTTAAAGTAAAAATACAAATAAACATTTGATATTATTACAAGTATTTGGCAAGTTTTAGGGCAACTTAATCAGCTTCCTCTGCTAATTATAATTTTCATAATTAAAATCAGCAGCATTGCCAAGCTTAAAATTGGAAATGTTAACAGCACTGCATGCCTTTGTTTCTATGTACATATATATGTATACACATGTATGTATACACATGTATGTATACACATGTATATATACACATATATATGTGTATAAAGAAAACAAAGACTATTGTGGGTCGTTTCCTAAAAATTTGAATCTGCCATGCTACTGAACAAATGATAGCTGACACCGCAATGGAGGCACCTAGCGACTGATTTCGAAGACAGGAAGACAACTGATGAATAAATAAACAAACAAACAAACAAATAAACAAATAAATAAATATATATATATATATTTATATATATATAGGGTGACGTTTCCTTAAAATTCGAATCTGCCTCGCTACCGAACAAATGACTGATAGCTGACACTGCAATGGAGGCACCTGGCGACTGATTTCGAAGACAATTGATGAATAAATGAATAAATAAATAAATAAATAGATAGATAAATAAATAATAAATGTCTTTATTGGTGGCGAGGCTCAGGCCATTTAGTCTGCTCTTCCGCCTAACCACTGAATGATAGCATGTGTCAAGAAGCGCACGTTCTAAGCTATTAATTCACCTGAAGTAAAAACTTTAAATGGCTTACCAGATGAACTCCAAAACACAAACCTTTACAAGGAGCTATTTACAACATAAATATTTGGTAAGGTAAGAAAGATTCTAAAAAAAAGACATCAATTTCGAAAAGTCTGGATTTCTTTATCAGAAAATTTATCAAAATTATATTTGGATGATGAGAAAAATTTGCAATTTCACAACTACTACATACAAGAGATTATAGAGGAAAAAGTTGAAAAATCTACATCGAGTACCTCAGATGAAACAATTGAGAAACTTTTAAAGAAAGTTTTAGAAGATAAGCAACAAATATCTGAATTAAAAAAATTGAGAAAAATTGCCAATGATTTTACTATCGATATATTTAATGGAAGATACTCAAACGCATGGCAATGGATAAACGAGTTTGAAAAAGAGTGTGAACGCTATTTTGTAGAAGAGAAATTCTAAAACTTTTCCTTGACAATGCAAGCGCAGATTGGTACTCATGTATGATTTTGAAAAATACAGTAGAATCAGAATGGAACAATTGGAAAAGAACGTAAGCATAAAAGAAATCGGAGCTGTACTAAAATAAGAGGACAAAAATGGGGATAATAAGCCAGTGGCATATTTTTCGAAAAAATTGTGTGAAGCTAAAAGGGAAAAAAAAGCAATTTTCCTTGCGTGCTTAGCAATAAAAGAGGCTGTGAAATATTGGCAATATTGGCAATATTGGCTATTTGGAAAAGAATTTTTGGTACACTCCAATCATAAACCTTAAAAAAATTTAAATATAAAAGCAAGGACAGATGAACAGGGCGATTTGACATACTATCTGTCCCAATACAATTTTAATGTTAAATATAATCCTAGCAAGTTAAAGAAAGAGGCAGACTGTTTAAGCAGGCATCCAGTTCTAGAGCCTGATGAAAATTAAGATGACATTAAAAATTGTAAACCTAGTGAACTTAGAAGACATAAAAAAGGATCAAAGGAGATGCACAAAACTACAAAACAATAAGAAAAAACTAATATTCTAAAATGTAATTTATTATAAAAATCAAAAAGAAGAGAAAAGTCTTATTGTCAGAAGAATTTAGTAAAATATTACTAAAATATGTACACAGTACTTATTGTCACCTGGGAAGAGCACCGATGGTAAATAAAATAACACCATTTTTACAGCAAAAAATATAATCATAAACAGAGAAGATTTGTGAAACTTGTGACATCTGCTTAAAGAATAAATCGCGAAGAAAATCAAAATTTGGATTAATGTCACACCTAGGTCGAGCAAGTACCCATTCAAGATAGTTTCTATAGATATCGGAGGTTTCCGAGGATCCCGGTCAACAAAAAAATACCTACACCTACTCGACCAATTTCCCAAGATATGCTTATATTTTAACATAAAAAAATCAGTTCGCTGATGATTTCATAAAACTAACTGAGGAGGTAACAAAAACCAATGATTTCCAGATGGTACTAACAGATTCCAATATGTAGGGATAAATTCAAAAGAATTTAAACAATTCCAAGTAAATAAAAAATAAAATTGATTTTTACTGTCGTAGATACACCTTTCTCCAATAGTCTCAATGAAAGATTAAACCAAACTTTAGTGAATAAAATAAGATGTATAATGAATGAAACTGACAAAAATATTGCATGGACAACTATTGTGAAAAAAACTGTGGAGAAATACGAGACAGAGCATACAGTGACAAAATTCTCACCAAAATACTTGCTAGAGGGTACAAACAGAAATATCATACCACGTGAATTAAAAATAAAATGCACAGCCGAAGATTTAGAAACAGAGAGGAAAATAGCATTCAACAATACAATAAAATCTCATAATGACAACAAAAAATATTCGACCTACACAGGAGACAAATTGAATTAAAAAGGGAGATCTTGTGTACATAGAAAATGGAAATCGCCTGAATAAGGAAGAAATTTGATGAATTGAGAATTGGGCCATACTTGATATTGGGAAAATCTCAAACTCAATCTATGAAGTCGATACCGAACACAGAACAAAAGGATCAAATTTCTATGAAATAACAAAACTCACTCCAATGGTAGAAGGTTATGATAATTGAACAACTGCACAAGCATTGTTCATTTCCCCGGAGGGGGTTTTTATTACAGAAACCCAACTGAGTTTTTATTTCAAATTAAATACTTGAAGGATATAATCATTATACTGCTAAAAATGAAAAAAATGTTAATGATGTTGGGTATGCCAGATTTGTTGTAAATATTAATTTAAACAATAAGTCGAATGCTGCAATGGGTGATGGAAGGGCAGGTGTTAAAACCAACCATCACCCTGAACAAAACAAGAATATTTTTTTTGTCCTTTATATCAATCCCATATCAAATATTGCTGGACATTTTTCTTGAAGGTTTTTCTCCTTTCTAATTCCTCCAGAGGCAAATTAGAGCACTCCTAAAACAGAAACGTAGAAAGGGCGAGACGTTATGCGAGGTCAAAATGGTTACTTATTTTCAGATTACAAACAAAATCATACTAACTGGCAGAATTATTATGAGATCTGGATTGGGAACCTCAAGAGTGGTAGATGGCTTTGATGTACCATCTGCACTCCCCCTCCACTCTGCCAAACTAGCCTCGCCATGTAAATGAGTAAATATAATGTGTTTAGTGACTAAAGAAAGCAAGGAACATTGATCAAAATAAATCAGAATTGCAGAAGTCTTTGGCAAATTAAAATACCTTTCAAAATATTCACTGAGTTAGAGTCCCCAGTTACCTCCAGCACTTTCTCTTACACTTCTTCAAAACTCCACTTCTGGACTGGTACCATTTAACTTAAGTGGAAAAAACACAGAATGAGTTAATAGTTTGCTGGCTTGCCCGGCTCTGTTGTGGTGTAATCGAGAGCATTTTGGACTTTCCACAACCTTCATAAACGAAATTATCCATTGCACGTCAGATATTTCACACTGTATCACCAAACAGTTACATAAAAACAACTTTAAGTTACATAAGAAGTATCCAAGTTAATAACAAAATAAACACGTGGTTGATACCAGTGTTTGTGTGACGAGTCACAGAAAAGCGAAAACTACTTACCTAACGCAATTAAAACACAATCTTCAGACACAGGTCAGTTTTCTCACAGGAAACCTCTATTACACTCGTTGCACCGTGGTCTTTGCTTACATACACAACAGCAGTACTTGAATGACTGAACGATCAGTCGGTATAGTGGCGCGGCATTTTTACCACTGCCAACCAGTGAAATGCTGGTGGTCATTATGGAAAGGTTCGCATATTTACTGATTGTCAGCGAAACTACACATTTCGACTGAAGATATCAGTGACTTCTGCTCTCACTGATTGAATAAGCGACCATTTCACTGATTCAGATATAGAGAGTAGGACCGTAAAGAGAGGTTCATACGTGCAATTCAATCGCATGTAGAATCAAATAATTATTTTAATTTCATATACAGCTGCAGATGTTGCACGTCTCTGAACAGATGCGGTAAAATCGAGATGCGCCGAACCAGCAATAAATGTAATAGAATGTTCAAGAAGATTTCATTCTGTAGATTGCGGAGTGATGAATATTTCTTTCAGGTTTCTGGTCTATAATTTCCAAGTTTTAAGACTTAAGAACGCTTAATTTTAGATTTTTATAACTATGTAGATTTCAACAAGACTGCCCGAGTGTTGCGGGTTGTACGGGCCATGCGCGATCTTTCTTTCCTCTTCGTTGTCATTTCCTACGCCCTTCAACACACTTCCACTTCCATTCCCACTTCCATGCACCTATTACATATGTTGGAGGACTAGTGGGCTTAAGGTCGCTCCACAGTTGCCCACGAACGGAAACGATATCGCGAAAGTGTGGTCGGGAATGGGAACGTGAGATACGTGCACTTCACAATAAACGCCAACGGGAAGAGGAACTTCAAGAAACAGTTGCCGAAACCAAAGCACTTTTAGCTACACTTCTCTGCACACTCTTTGCTTTGTCATCCACCTGCTGTGTTTGTGTGTGCTGCTATACTTTCAATAATAATACTTTAAAGAAAGAATATTAACTACAAAACAAAACAAAATAATAAAAGTGAAGAAAATGCGAAGACTGCTACGAACTTACGGAAAGTACTTTTAACTAAAATGTTTTCAATATACAAACAACTCCAATGTACTTTAACGCAATATATAATATGTTTTTGAGGGATATTTTAAATCTAACAATTATTATGAATAATAAAACGTACTACGATTACTGAAAAGAACTAAAACAACTTAACAATGTCTAATAAAACCCGCCACAAACCCTAACCTCGCAAATCCGCTCTGTAACCTCAATATCGCACTACACCTTCAATTCCGCTCCAGACCACTTTCGCGCGATGGTCGTGCGCTCGATCAGCTGGAAAGCTTCGCCGCCATTTGATGTACTTTCATTGGTCGAGAGGCTTCCCGTTCCCGGGCCCAGATAAATGTTGACCATCCTTCCCGTTCCCGTTTCCGTTCCCGTCAAGCTTCGCGTTCCCGTCGTATTGTGAACGCCTGCCTGAGATGTCAGTCTTTCAACGTACCTTACGTTCCCGTTCGCGTTGTCATTGTCGTTCCCGTTCACGGGTTATTGTGGAGCGGCCTTCAGAGCTGATTCTGTGTCCTGCTAGGGAACATGGCTGAAAGGGAACCCCTCGCAAACCAACTTTCAAGAGCACTTGTGGTCTTGTAATAGTTTTTTAGACGCCCAATACCTTTAGTTCTTTCAGGGCATGCATAAAGTGCTAAAACTTCAATTTTTAGCACTAGTGCTAAAAGCGAGACAATTATCAAGTGTTCAGATAAATCTGAGAATGCATGAAAAAGCACAAAAAATTCGTTTGGCCTCAACAGCTACTACTGACCTTAATGTTTCATTAAGTGATTTGTACAGTTGAGTTAAAATAAACCAAAAGTCAGTAATGCTGTCTAAAAAATAGTCTATGCCATGCGTGGTAAAAGTAATTTTATTTTGTTCGTTGGATTGTGACACACGACCTGTTTGTCTCATGTCGCAACGTTTCTTACTTGCAAAATAAAATGCCACCTTTACTTCATGTATCATCAATAATTAATATGAAACTGAGTATAGTTGTTCATAGTGGGCCATGGATATGAACACTGTGCTCTAACTGACTCTTATTACAAAACTGACCTCGATTTCGAAAAGTTTTTCTTTTCTTTGCCGAAGTTGATAATAATATTTTATATTATAAGTGGCTGAAATATACCATTATGTGCTAGTTAGTTCATTATCCACAAGTGTGTAGTAACGTGAGCGAACGTGAACGTGCACAAAATGATTTTTTAGCCGCATGTAGTATACACATTTTATTTTATCTGATCGTCTTTACAACATTTGGAGCTTATTATCTTCCAAAGTAGACGTAATGGTGAATGGTATTATATTGATTTAGGCGGTACATTAGAGGCTTTGGAGGTTATATTTGAGTTGAGACTCGCTGTCTGTTGCGAGAAATGGAAGATATTCATGAAAGTATTAAAAGTGAAGCTGCGAAAGCTGTGAAAGATTTACTACCCAGTATATCTACTTATATAGCATGTCGTAAAGAATAAACTTTCAAGGAGTGGAGAAGAGAAAGATATGTTAAGAAAATATGCAAGGAAGTTATATTAGGTTATTTTGCAGCAGAAGTAAATACCAATACTTAATGCAGTTTCTTAGAAATGTATACGAAAGTGTGTTTAATACTTTGTTATTTGAATAAATGTGTTATTTTCATTAATAAATTATTGAATAAAGTAAAGTGTGTTTCTTAAATGTGTTTCTGTGTATATTCTTTAATTTTTCAATAAAATAACGTTTTTGTGTTTTTGTGTGCATTGTGTGCACTCAGTTCGCCGGCTGCAGTTTTGCTTTATTTAAGATTACAGTTAATAGCTACTTTATTACAGGGCTGTATCACCGTCTCTGGATTCGTAAGTAAACAGCCTACAAAGGTGATTGGATAATATTAAATAAATTAAACATTAATTTTTCAAATAAAATTGAAGTTTCAATGTAAACATGCAGTCACAATGTTAATATTGATTTCAAATGAATGCAGTTATTTTGAAGCATTCAACGTTATTTAATTTTAGTTTAATTGTTAACGCCAGGTAAATAGTTTTTACGGTTTAAAAATCGCAACTTTTCCGTAGAAAGGTCTGAACAAATGTTCGTTACAGCAACTATGTTGTTGGGTGATATATATATATATATATATATATATATATATATATATATATATATATATTACAAATGTATTGAATAATATAAAGCAATACAGCAAGAAAACAATGTGTTTTGGAACCTTAAACCATGATTTTCGTGTCTCTGAAGGAATACAAGTTTTTTCTGTGCCCTACTCTACGAAATGAGATATTGTTAGACTTTTATTTCAAGCTCAGCGTTTAAGAGAATAATATTTCACTCCGTATTTGCATTTGTGTACGTGAAAGAATATTATTAATAATAATCATTATAATTGTAATAATTTTTGCACGTGAACGAGAATAGTTTCCACGAAAGTTTCTAGTGATGTTATTTATTTACTTCACATTTCATATGAACAAAGAGTATTGGAGACGGTATAGTTGACTTACGAAGGACTTTGTTATCGGTTGTCATGAGACCAGTTTCCATTGTATTTCTTAGACATGCGGAAGGGGGTGAGAAGTAGATTTTCATAGGTATGGCAGAGAAGTAAGGTAAATAACACACGTATTTGACACGCAAACAGATGACGTAATTGAACAACCTTAAAAATGTATATGCAATAATTCTAGAAGTATGTCCTTTGACAAAAGAACCTCAGTAACTTTAAAAATTAAACATTTAATGAATTTAGTTCACTGGGCGACCATTAGTAAATAATTAAAATTTAAGATCCGAGTGATAGTCATTACTCACGAGGAAAGTTATAGTCAAGACCTTACATGAAGTGTTGCAGACCGCGGTCGCATAATAGGTCTCAACCGAGGAATTTACATGGCGCGACTCCTCTGTCGTTTTAGAGTCACGGTTAAACACTACTCCTGTAATGGGGACGGAGCTATAAAGCCGGCTTCCGCGCGCTGCAGTCAATCTCGTAATGCGGCTGTTCAGATGTTTTCGTTGCGCGCAGCCTGGAGAGCAGGGTCGATGCGAAAACAATTGCAGGGGGATGAAGGGGCGTGTGCGAGGGTGGGGGAAGAAGGATGGAACATCATCACGCAACGCGCTCGCAGCGGAGTGTACGGGAGGTAGAACCAGTGTACCGATCGAGGGAACGGTAGAGCGTGAAGGCTGGAGAACGGGAGCTGGAAACTGAGACCACATGGGAGGTGGCGCGGTGGGGGATATAACTCGGGAACCAAACGAAGGAGACCAAAGAGAAAACGTAGAAGATGATTCGAGGTAAATGAGAATTTTAAAAAATTGGAGAGGAAAACAAGTGAAGACGAGAGCAGTGCAAACCTTGCAGAGAAGGGAGAAATGGGATGAGTCGTGAGAGCTGTCAAAAGAAAGACAATAAGCACCCTGCCTCATTCCGGAGAAAGAAAAGTTTGTTTTTTTACTGATTTTACGTTCGCATGACAAACGACATACGAAGGATGCCGTTGCACTCTGCATTTTAACACTAGAACGCTCAGAGGCGTCATTTCGACTGGCGATCTTTATGTCCTTGAAACTACTTTGTTTTCGAAGATAGGAGTTTGAGATTTTGTGACTTTGCATCATTTCTACTTATTTACAGTATTTTAAAAATAGAAACGTGTAAAAACTATATTTCATTAAAAATAATAAAATTTACCTAGAACGTTTAGAAAGCGTCATTTTGACTCCTTATGTATTGTCCCCATTCTAAAGCTTTTGTTTCAAATATTTCAACGCTGAAATTTCGTAAAAGTCTCCCCTAATATTTAGAATACCTTTTGAAGAAACATGCAGTAATTAATTACTGTTTATTTTTTTAAATTTTTCTAGCAGTATTATTCCATACATGCAAATTCATGAGTGGTTTCGTGACGATAGCAAATATACCACTAAGTTTCGAAAACAAAATTATCATTACATGAAGGAATAGCAATGTTATAACTTGAAGATTGAATGAAATAATATTTCTTCAAATAATTCAGAAAAAGAGAAATGGTCGAATATAAAATATATTTTTTTCGTACAGGAGGACATTTCGGACTCCAGATGATAATGAAGTGGTCAGATATTATTTTTTTAGACACTGTCTGAATTAATCTTTTTTGCGATAATAAGAGGGGTTTGGAAAGAAATCACTGACTGATTTCACTGCTTTCATCTGAAACGTTATTCTGCTTTAGTTGAAGCAATACCTTTCCAAACTGTAGCAACATTATCCGCTAGAGGAAGTGAGTTGATATACCGGCATTTACTTTCCGAACTCAATGTATTTACACGTTCATGGCATGAAACTCGAACACACGCAGTAAACAATTGTGATCACTAAAATGGGATAGGTCAGTGTTTTTAGAGACATTGTAAATATTGGGGAAGTATTGTGAAATACTAGAGGAAACGCCTGGAAAATGTATCCATAAATCATGCATAAAGATATGAAGCAGGAGTTGATCGAAAGTATGTAGTAATCTGCAATTTGGGCTCCAAAACTGTAGTCTGAACAAGTCATTAAAGTTTTAGATCTAAAATTACACGTATTTATATTACATTTGCCTAGTAAAGTCAGATATGTAGAAAATAAATATATTGAAAACCCGAACAAGAACTACTGCCATTAGAAACATGGAATTAAATTTCTTTTAGAGCTCGGTAATGTACCACTTATCAAGTGCTTATCGGAGTGAAACAAACATTTGAAAAATAATTCAAATAAATTTGACTTACTGCGAAACGGTATGGGAAGAGCAATGCAAGGAAACATTTGTGTCACGTGTGAAATTAGTATTATTTAAAATTAAACTAGTGAGAACCCGTCAAAATACGACGGTGTGATCTAAGATAAATGTAAAATACTGTGCCCAGACTAATGTTCACAATATGTTGCATTGTTTGAATATTTTGGGTATAACGAAGATATTCTGTGATGTGGAGTTCACAAAATGTTGAACACGTATGGCCCATGACCAGGTGGCAATGCAATATCGGCACCAAATTACACTAAAGAAAGACCACTATTATACTGACGGATATTATTTCTAAAGTTTTTTGATGTGTCATAATCTCCTATAAACAACTGTTTGATTTCTTCTGGCATATTGCTCGAAGGTAAACTTATTTTCCCATGTAAGCAACACACAGTAAACTCGTTTACAGAATTTCTCTGGCATGGGAAGTACAAAGTAGAACAAAACTGACATTTCATAGACAATAACCCAACAGAAAACGAAATGACCTCACTATCACGACACATATGCTGACTTTCTCTTTCCCTGCTCCCAGTCAATGTAGTGCGTTTGAGTCTTTTGGGGCGCGTGGGCAACGATTCGGAATTCGACATAACCTGTAAACAACTTCACTACAACCGCACAAAACCCACTGTCCGAATGTTTTCTACAAAATACACTACAAAAGCAAATATGTATATGCAAACTGTCATCTTCACAATGCAATTATTACACTGAAACAAAACCTTGGGGAATTGTGAACAAATCTCAAGAATCAAAACAAAAACATCAAGCAGCGCCACCATGAAGCGGCGGGGACGCACATCTATAGACTCATATATATCAATTTTCAAACAGCCACCCTTTGGAAGAAAGCAATTGACTATTGATAAGCGTACTATTAAAGAATGATTAAATTAATTAATTTACACCGTAAATGTTGGCGAATCAACACAAACAATATCTGATAACACATCTAGGGATCACATTCTTTCATTTAAAGGAAAAAATACTACAATCGGTTCAGTAGAAGCTCTAAACGAAGCCATGGCAGAATACCTTATTTTTTTAAATATATAGATGTTTATAACATTTTCCTGTTATAATAATAATAATAATAATAATTATTATTATTATTATTATTATTATTATTATTATTACAACGAAATTATCAATGTATTAGCATTTACTTTTCAACATAAATTTTGTCCATTAACTTGTGCAATTCGTTCAACACATTTCTTTTGCTTACGTTTCACGGGACAGTCATGACAATAAATGTTCAAAACATATTTATATTGTGCCATAATACTTCTATTATATACCAAATTATTGTTTTTAATAATGTTATAGTTGCATAGATAAATATTTTTCCAATATTTCCTTTCAAGAAATATCACTGAAGACTCGGAGTCGAAACGACTCCGCTGGGCGTTCTAGGGGGGAATTGATATGACGGGCGTTCTAGTGTTAAACATATTTTTAGGAAAACTAATGTAAAATAGTATTGAAGTTTACCTGATTTGTAGTGGAAACGACGAAATGGAATGGAGAATAATGAGGCGGCAAGGGAGAAGGTGGCTGGGCGGAAATGGAGACGGTAGAGGCGATGACGTGCGACATCGTTTAGAACAAACGGGATTTAAACTTTCCGGAGACGACAAGAGAATGCCGATTGTTTCAAAGGGTGTCGATAAATAAGGGCGCACATGAGTAGATGGCATTGGATCATGACTGTTTCATGACTACAGAGTGAGACCGATGAGTCATGTTGGGTCAGGTTTTCAAGTATTGGGAACATTTTAAATTGTAAAATTTACTAAATTAAAAAGATAATGTTCACTTTTTTCAATCTTTTATAAATTTAAAAACGGAATAGATTATACATTCTCATATTAATAGTTTTATTACTACAATTATTAGAGTTCTTCATATGAAATACACATAAAATCATTTACCATTATTTTTCAAAGTATTCCATTTCTCTGAAAACTTCAACTATTGACTTACTTTGTTTACACTTGTACGTTGACGAGATGTACTCCCTTTCTAGTTTCTGTTAGGGGTAATTCAAAAAACGTACACACGATTTCAGCTTCTTCAAACACCTTCATAACATTCAGTAGTACTTACTAACATCCAAAAAGTTAAACACTTTATTTACTATAATCCCCCCAACTCCTCACTTGCTGGGTCACACAAATGTAATTTCGTTATATTTGGGTGAAATTTTAAAGAGTATTCAAATGAAATCCTTAGTTATATTTATGATTAATTTAAAATCCACTCAAAGCTAATAAATAGAACTACTACTAATAAAATTAACTTACATTTATGATTAATTTAAAATCAACTCAAAGCTAATAAATAGAACTACTAATAATAAAATTAACTTGAAGTTAATAAATATACTCATAAAAAACTGTAGAAGTGTCCCTCTCTCATCAACCACCTCCTCGTTTGTTTTCACTGCTGTCGCACTTGTGAGAAATCATATCCCCTATTCCGTACGTATTTCCTTGACTGACCTATTTATTACGTAATAAACTTGTGGAAGTGGTTAGGCGGAAGAGCAGGCCCAATGGCCTAAGCCAATAGAGACAATATTTCTTTCTTTCTTTCCTTTCTTTCTTTCTTTCCTTTCTTTCTTTCTTTCTTTCTTTCCTTTCTTTCTTTCTTTCTTTCTTTCTTTCTTTCTTTCTTTCTTTCTTTCTTTCTTTCTTTCTTTCTTTCTTTCTTTCTTTCTTTCTTTCTTTCTTTCTCTCTTCTTTCTTTCTTTCTTTCTTTCTTTCTTTCTTTCTTTCTTTCTTTCTTTCTTTCTTTCTTTCTTTCTTTCTTTCTTTCTTTCTTTCTTTCTTTCTTTCTTTCTTTCTTTCTTTCTTTCTTTCTTTCTTTCTTTCTTTTTTCTTTCTTTCTTTCTTTCTTTCTTTCTTTCTTTCTTTCTTTCTTTCTTTCTTTCTTTCTTTCTTTCTTTTCTTTCTTTCTTTCTTTCTTTCTTTCTTTCTTTCTTTCTTTCTTTCTTTCTTTCTTTCTTTCTTTCTTTCTTTCTTTCTTTCTTTCTTTCTTCCTTTCTTTCTTTCTTTCTTTCTTCCTTTCTTTCTTTCTTTCTTTCTTTCTTTCTTTCTTTCTTTCTTTCTTTCTTTCTTTCTTTCTTTCTTTCTTTCTTTCTTTCTTTCTTTCTTTCTTTCTTTCTTTCTTTCTTTCTTTCTTTCTTTCTTTCTTTCTTTCCTTTCTTTCTTTCTTTCTTTCTTTCTTTCTTTCTTTCTTTCTTTCTTTCTTTCTTTCTTTCTTTCTTTCTTTCTTTCTTACCTATTGTAGACACCGCTTAGAAAATGACCTTGAGGGCGTGGCTTATCTCTCGAGATGTGAGGGAGGGGGAATATCTTTCTCTCCAGGATCTGAGCATAGAAAACACACTTAACGTGGCTTTATGGGCTCGGCCATGACATCTGACGCCCCTTGTGCGTACGACGCAATCGTGATCGATGAGCATCACATCGGAAGAGATGGCTTAGGGCATCAACTGATTTCACAGCAGTACCTCTGACCGGGAGGTCCTAGATTCGAGATGCAACGGTGGCAGGAATTTCGACACTAGCTTGAGAGCTAGGTCGAATTCAGTCGCTGTCTGAAGGGAAATTCTAGCGGCCGACTGCTCTGATCGGTAGTTTTCTGTGGTTTCTTCGATCAACATCAGGCAAATGCTTGAACAGTACCCTAACAAACGGGACACGGACAGCCCGCGATATTTCTTTTCTCTTCCTTGACTTATCCTCACCCCTTACTTACATAAACTTACACTAGCATGCACTACACTGCCACACATGTCGGGAGAGCGGTCAGGAGCTTAGAGCTTGTCCCGGCAAGGGTGGTGTCCCGCTGGTGGGGGTGCAACAGTTGTTGGCACTGCAGCTTTTCTGACCTAGAGGTTCTGGAGTTTGATTCCCGACGGTGGCGGATTTTCGACGCTAGGTCGATAGCTGGGGTGATATCAGCCTCTGACTAGAGAAAAATTCTAGTTTCCGGTTGTTCGAATCGGTTTCGTTTCCCATGATCTCTCCGATCAATATCAGGTCAATGCCGGAGCAATACATTAACAAACGGGCCAAGGACCGCGCGCGATCTTCTCTTTCTCATCCTTGTCCCTTCCTCTTACACTCACATACCCTACACTATATCACTTGTTGGGAGACCAGTCGAGAGGTTAGAGCTTGACCCGACTGAGGTGGAGGTACCTGGAGGGGAAACTGACAAGTCGACGTGTAGTTCGTCACCGGCCGCGGCGGTGCTGTCGTCCTAGCGGGAGAGGAACCTCCGACACCTCCCGCGAAATATCACGCTACTCTAACGGAAACATTGACCCTAGCAATTGACTCTCCCGGAGTAATCAAATTAATTATACGATACCTCGATATGATGAATTCAAACTACTGATCCTACTGATATCGGAAACAAAAGTATTAATACTTAAAGTAGCGGAAGCATCGTCCCTGTCTGTATCTCGTTGGCTGTCCGGGAGTCACCGCGTCCTTGGTATAGATATCAACGTTACGACCGTCATGTTGCGAAATGCATATCTCAGGGCTTTTCGTTCCGAGGAAGGTGGAGCATGACGGCCGAAACGTTGGCACCTGTGCGTACGACACGACGTCCCTCACAGAGCTAAGTAGATGTGGAAGCGACCGTGGAAGCCTACGCTTTCAGCGGCCCTGTCTGCCACGGCGAGTGGCCGAGGGCGCGACGCTCGCGCAGCGGGGGCGTGGGGGGCGGGGCGGAGAAGCGGGGGCGAACAGGGCCAGAGCAGGAACGCAGGCGGCGCGGCGCTTGTCCTCCGCTGCAAGGGGGACGTGCGCGGCGTAATCGGACCAGTGGCGCGCGCGGGCAGTGGCGTGAATTTATTTGCTCGCTGCCACCGAGTCCCGCTGAAATCCGTCGAGGGCGCCTGAGAGGCCCTTGGGCCGCGATTTGCGCTTCTGCGAACGTGCGCGCGCTCGTAGGTGCGAGAATGGCGGCTCGCATGCGCCCGTGTATGTGTGTGTGTTTGAATGTGCGTGTAAATGTGCGTGTGTGGATTTGAATGTGTTTGGTGCCAAGAAGAGTAATGGGACCGAAGAAATGGACGCTGGGAAGTAGAAAGTAAAGAATTCGGAGAGAGAGAAAATGAAAAAAAAGTCATTTATAGATAGAGAGTCGACAGTTAAGTAATAGAGAAAATCTTTATGGCCAAGAAGGGAAAGAGTAGAGTATGAGCAGTAGAAAACATAAAATGTGCTGGACATTATATGAGTAATTTCATTCTATTACGTATAAGTTATGACTTCACTATAAGTTATGACATTCAAATTTTCACTGCGAAAAAAAAAGATCCAGATCCGAGTTTGGAAGAAACATATTTCATGTGATGAATTTAGAATTCAATAAACATTAGAAATGGAATGTGAACAATTATATATGTTTTCAACATGATACCATCTATTAAGGTAATTTTAATCATGTTATCTCATCCGATTCCAAGTAAATTGACATATTGTTAAAGGCCTGATGATGGAGGCACAACTCGACCTCTGAAACGTTGCCACGCTGTTCTTATTCAAGATACCAATTTGAATGTAATAAGCATTTATGTTTTAATAAATGTAGTTTGTGACTGTCTATGAAAAGAAATTATTGGAACTTTTATTAAGAAAAAACTTAGTAGCAGACAGCCTATGTTTCATCTTTAGAAAATTAATTACTACCGACATTCCTGGACGCAGCACATTGAAAGGATGTAAGACAATCGCTTGCCGAAAAGATTTCTAAAATACCTTCCACAAGGCCGACAAGCACGAAGAAATTCTGGCCGTCCGAAAAAAGAGATGGGGTGACCAGGTGGGAACGGAGGCGTAACAGGCAACGCTTATATACCTGAAGGAGAAGAAGAGAAGATTAATTTCAAGCCCACATTACGCAACCTCTACTTGTTTTTTCAAAAAAATGTACATGACCCTTTTTAAAGTGCGGGTTTTTTACAACAGACTTTGTCTAAAGCAAAAATCTCTATATCCAATTTTGTAGTTTTGAAATTTTAACTTTTTGCAATTTTCAAAAATACGGAGAGTTTTCCGAAAATGAGTCCAATACCATACGTTTTATCGTATCTTAATACGTATGAGTAGAAAATTTAAAGAAAAGTCTTGGAGCGTTTTTTGACAAATATTTTACAAAATTTGAAAGTTATCTATTTTTCGCGCAAAATTACTCGAAAACAACTCCAATTTTCGTGAAGTTGAACATCTCTGTCTTCAATATTATAGTTGTAGGAAGACGTCTCAAAAATAGCACTTTTGTAGTTTTCGAAAAATCTGGGATTTCAATGAACATGAAAACAATTCTGTTAAGTATTCTTTACGGTATCCGGGAGCAATGTTTAATCAGAAAATTTGAAATCATTTTTGAGAAAATTTTGAAAATGTATTTGAGGCTTCATATAAAGTAACCTCAAAATCAAAATATCCGTTTAAATCTCCCCAAGTCTTAAGTTCGTTCAGATCGATCGAGGAATATCAATTTTGGGGAAAATCGGCTGACCGATTTAGGCACTTGTGTTTACCATATACGGGCATATTGACAGGCGTTTTGCAATCAATCGATTTTTCGGTATCAAAATCCCACAAAACATGTATTCTACCTACACCGTGTGCCAGAGAAAGTAATTTACTGTAAATAGCAACAGGATTTATCTATTTGTTTGTTACCAGGGACCGGCAATAAGTTTTCTCTGCGGAAAACTCGCCGTTTTCCGGCACACGATTACTTAACTATCTGTGCTTACGAAGTGCCATAAAGTAATCGTACTCATAACACTTCATGAGCATATGCTGTTGCGAGAACGTAAGGATCAGAAGATTCGTAGCAAAATGTACGTATCTTTCTGGCATAGCTAAAATTTACTTTAAATACATTTGTACATAATTTGAAATCATTTGTTATTGTGTCGTGATCTGCAAATCACATCAAAAACATATTTTCACATTACAGACAAAACTTGTGTGAAAGCATTCTTCTGAAAGCTTCTGCTGTATAAACCCTTTCGCTTACATGGAGAGTTTGGCACGTCGCCAGAACTGAACACAAAAAGATGAGAAAAGTTGAGCTCCATGGAAAGAGAATGGCTGTAATCTTAGGGTTTAAGTCGATTGAAAAAGTCAAGGAGATCCTTGTTTGCAGTGTTGAAGGGGATTTTGAACTCAATATCAAACGAATGGAGTGCCGAATATTACTTTGTAACTATTGTTGTATTATCTTTATAGTCACAGAATACAAAGAACGAGAAATTACAAAGGATTACTTTCGAGTACAAAAATTACGAGTGAAAAACACGGCAGTTACAAACAATAATGTGCATGATAAATGATTCGGTATCCAACAACAGATGTTCACCAACGTTCCATCTCCAACTTAATATATTAGCCTTCTTCAGAAAGGAAATGTAACAAAATAAATATCATACGGAATACAACAGTATAGAATAAATGATTTGTCATTAAAGAACCTGAAATCCGAAACTTTACTCATGTAGTGGGGAAATTCTGAAAAAAGAAAGGAAGAAAAAGAAAATAGTAAAAAAGAAGAAAGAAAATACTAGTGGAGCAAAAACAGCAGGTACTTTCTCGCCATTAGAAATGAAAATTAAATAGTTTAAAGCGAAAATTAAATATTTTTCGCAATAGATTTTTTATTCAAAAGTTTAAATGAAAATATATTTCTGGCATTGAATTCACTGTATAAGGAATGCAATGTATTCACGAACATACGGGATGAGTTTTTTAGACTTACAATTAAGCCGTATGTTAGAAGGTAAAATAATTAAAAGGTAATAAATAATACGATACTAATAGCGTAGGCAAACAAATGCAAAAAATATAAAAATACATAATAGTAATTATTAAACACTATGATATTGTCACATTCTACAAATATATAAAAGTATTAGTTTATTATTACCGCGAACGAAAGGGAGCCGTCATTATCGCCATCTGTTATCAGTGCGACGTTCCGACAATGGGATACAACAAACAACAATGACAGCTTCGTTTTCACATTTAACAGAATTAAAGGAGGCAATTTAAAATGAAATAACATAAATATAAACTGGGATACATAAATTGAGAGTGAACGACTGAAGTCTTTCTATCTTTATTTCAAATAGGTTTTAAATAATTTCTGAAAGATTAATTAGTAAATGTATAAAGAATCTCCAATGTAAGAAACGAACAAAAAATATGAAATAATATACACCTAATTTACGTAGCATCCAACTGCCACAAAATACAACTAACATTACGATCACGAAGCACAGGATTTTCAGAGCTGGCGACTACGTTTGACGCCAAATTACTCTAAAAATACTCAAATTTTCCAAAAATTCAACATGACCTTATTTAAAGATCTGTTTTTGATGAACACTTTCATTAAGGAAAAAATTGTATCTTTATAATTGTAGTTGCAGGAAGACGCGGAAAAAAGTTTGAATTCTTTCAATTTTCGAAAATCAGGGTTTTCAATTACCATAAGACCTGCGCCATTCTCTTAAACGTCCTTTAGACTATCCAACAACAACATTAAATCGAAATCGATTGTGCAATTTTTTTGAAAATTTTGAAGGTTGCTCAATCGTCAACCGCCCCAACCGCTATCGAGTATTCCGGTATCGTGCCAAAGGTCGCCGACCAGACCCCCTTTGAATCGCGCCTCCGTCAAATCTCACCCAGCGCACCACTTCCAGAGGCGAGCGAGGGTGGAGAAGGGTTAGTGCGGACGTTATGAGAACGACCAAAGTGGATAGCTGCGAGTGGGTTGCGCGAATGTTGAAGGAGCCGAGGATCACCCTGGTTGGTGGAGACAAAGTGAGTGGCGTGGAGGCGGCGCGTACCGCGAGAGGGCGGCGCGGTGATGGTATCGTGAGCTTTTTGATTGATTGGTGAATCAAGGCGTTTCAACTGCTAATGTATTTAGTCCCTTTAGTCTAGTACATGCTTCTTATATGGTGGCTGTCAACTCCCCAGCCTGATGGTCAGATCCAGCGCCGACCTATACATCGGCTTGCGGTGTTTTCCCCAACCGCCCCAACCCAGCGGGACACCGCGCCAACCGGGTCATGTGTGGTAGAGTGCCGGGACATGTGTTGTGTCACATATGTGTTGGTGTAGTATATGTTAGTGTAAGTAAGAGGTAAGGACGGGACAAGAAAGAGGAAGGAAAGATCGCGAGCGCTACGTGGCCCGTGTGTTAGGGTACTATTCCGACATTCGCCTGATGCTGATCAGAAAAAGCACGGAAAACTGCGGAAAGCCAACCGATAGATATCTCTTCCACAAAGCGGCTGAATTCGACCTAGTTACGTAGCTTCTGTCGAAAATCCCGCCACCGTCGAAACCTTATTCCTAGAACCTGCCGGTAAGAGGTACTGCATTGACATCGATAATGATGCTCTGCGCCACCTAAGCCGGCGACAAAGTGGTGAGGGAGGCGACGCGGGGACCGGGAGCGGTAGCTCAGTGCATCAACTATGTCACTGCAGCGCCTCTCACCGGGAGGTCCTAGGTTCGAGTCCTGACGGTGGCAGGATTTTCGACACTAGCTTTTCAGCTAGGTCGAATTCAGTCGCTGTCTGGAGGAGAATTCTGGCGGCCGGTTGCTCTGATCGGTAGTTTTCCGTGGTTTCTCCGATCAACACCAGGCGAATGCCGGAGCAGTACCCTAACAAACGGGCCACGGACCGCGCGCGATCTTTCCTTCCTCTTCCTTGTCTTATCCTCTCCCCTTACACACACACACTAACATGCACTACACAACCACATATTCCGGGAGACCGGTCGGGAGCTTAGAGCTTGTCCCGGCTGGGGCGGTGTCCCGCTGGTGGGAGAGTCCTGGTTAGGGGGAAACCCCACTAGCCGACGGTAGGTCGGCGCCAGATCTCGCCATCCAGCGGGGGAAGATCACCGCCATCTCCCGAGAAATAAAATATGCACTACACTCACGGGACTAATGACCAAAGCAGTTGACGCGCCCGGAAACACGAAAAAATCAATCAATCAATCAGCGACGCGGGGATACGTTTAGCGTGCGGGAGGCCGTTGGTGCTGTCGGGGTGGGCGCGAGCGCTGCGTCCTGGCTTGGTGGCGGACGGGGCGAGGTGGGAGGTCGAGAGCCCCCGAGAGCAGCCAGCGCCCACTTCAGGCAGGCGCTCCCCATTGTGGCACTGCGATGCCGAGTACTGTGCGCTTTTAAAGCGAACCAATAGTCAAACAGCAATCACCGCACGTTGCGCCAGAACGCATAAACTGGAGAGGTTTTTATCATCGCTCCCGAAGCCGCGTATGCGGGGTGTAATGGATTTTCAATCATGAATGTGCATCAGACCACTATCCTGTCTGATAATAAAGCTACAAACATAGGTTGGTGATTAATGATAGAACAATACTTATAACCCTACTCCACATCAAAATCCCCACCAATCTACATTTCTCCTGTACAGGAGCAACGTATTGGCTTTAGTTTTCATCCTACATATATTATTACACAAGTATAAATAAATAGTTAAAATAAGCCCATCCCTACTCCGTACACAACTTTTCACTTCATTTCACTGCATATCCCTTCTGTACCTTGTAATTTATTCAATACCGCTACATCTTCATTTTATTTTGTGTAAATGGTCGCGCCTACTTAAGTAGCATAGTATTTCAAGTGTTTCACTGATAGATTCCCATGCTCGTTGCCTTGTGTACGCCTTGAAGATAGCATACAGTCTGTTGCCAGTCTACGTGTAACTAATGATGACCCAGTTGACACTTTCCACGTTTCTAGACGCGAATTTAGCAACTTTTTTCTGCACTCGGTTTAGCACATTAATCTGACCTTCTCTATGAGGATCACAGAAACCTACTCCATATTTATGTATGGAACGAACCAAAGGTATGTAGGCCTGCATTTTCGTGTTACAATTAGCTTTCCGCAATATACACATAACGAAATTCCAAGCCTTCTGTTTAGTATAATTAATGTGATCTCCCATCTGAGGTTTCTTCGATTTATTACGCCCACATATTTACAACTCAGGGATTTTATTTCTACACTTTGTATAGTGGAGAGTATCCTGTGTTCGAGCCTACATAAAACTAATTGTTTTGATTTTATCTGGATTGATTATCATTCCGTTTACCTGGCACTGTTTCATAAATTCGTCAATATCTTTTTTCAACTTGTCAATGTCGGATATGTCTCTAATTTTTCGATACGCGATGTAGTCGTCCGCGAAAAGTCTGATTGTTGATCAAATTTCGATACTGATATCATTAACATACGTCAGAAAAAGGAGCAGCCCTGAGGGACCCTGGACGTCACCTCAGTTAAATAATAAACGCTGATAAACTTCGTCGGATAGGAAGTCATCAATTCGAACTTGCTGTGTCAGACCACGGAGAAATTCCCTAACTCAGATGACTATTCGTGGATCTACTTCCGAATTGATAATTTTATTTAGAAGCCTATCGTGAAGAACTAAATCGAAAGCTTCAGAAAAGTGTATGACGATTGAATCAATTATTTCTTCTTGGTCGTGTGAATCGGCAATATCTTGACAAACGGTAGCAAACTGACTTTCTCAAGAACAGCCTCGTTTAAAGTTGTGATGTTGTTCAACTGGGAAGATATTCTTCTTCCACGCATGTCACATGTAGTCGGCAATTTCATGTTCTAATAGTTTACATACTACCGATGTTAAGCTAATTGGTCAATAGTTGAAAATTGATGAGCGATCTCTACCTTTGTAAATATCGACCACTGTAGCTATTTTTACAGTCATTAGGGACTTTACCATTGTTCATACTCTTGGTAACTTCGAGACTTTTCGTAAGGTACGGAGTCATGGCTTCCCTTCCCAATCGTAGAATTTCCCCGGGAATCTTATCAGGCCCCACGGATTTCTTTTTATCCAGTTACGTGATTCGCTTCCGTTATAACTTAATACTGGTTGCAGACACGTTACGGCATCTTCATTACGTGAGGAAATGTGAAGTGCAGTGTCTCTCTTCGGAGGCGTAAATACGTAATTACAAGTATAATTAATAAAGTCAGAATGTCATGTGACAGGTGTCATTTAGTGTTGAGACACATGTGACTTTCTTGCCATATTACTAACTTATGAGCAGAAAAAGGTGATTTTATATCAGAAAAAACTCTATTTTGAGGCCTGTGAACCTATTGTGAGGCCATGACAACGAAAAAACGGATAAATCTTTCTGCATGTAAATTTATTTTCTCTAAAACTAGTGAAGACAGAATCTACGTCCAACCGAACAATTGGTTGAAAATACTCTTTCCGTCCATCACTTAGAAATTGAGTGTGAATATTTATTGAGAGCATTACACATTTGAGAAAAAAATGTTTCAATTATCTTGAATTTTCTGAAATGACAGTAAACGAACGTAAGTGTGAATGGTATGGTAGTTATTAATTGAATTACTAGATAAAAATATACAACCATTCAGAAAGAATAATTACAGTTGATATTTTGTTTAAAATATTTGTCTTATATATATATATATATATATATATATATATATATATATATATATATATATATATATATATATAAGGCTTCTTGGGTGTCAGCCTGGGCGGTCCGTGCTCCCCTAGTGACGCCACTGGGGTGAAACACTAGCAAGTAGATGTTACGAAATTTTTCTTTCATCACCAACGCACTCCATGTATTACTTTTTTCATTGATTTTCCTCAAAGCTGAAGGGCGGTTTTGCGACAAGTCGAGACAGTACCCAGCGGAAATCATCGTATAAAACGGAGATAAATATTGTCTTGATTATAATGTCCGAAATTGGGTGCACGCCTGTGTGTTAAGGTAAGTGTAACTGCGTAGCGTAGTGGGGGCTGATGGGGCGGCCCACCTCGAGCAACACTTTAGGGGAGGGGCAACATTTCACAATAAATAACCATAATATCTTGTAAAAATTCGAACCACTTCATTTCATATTTTTGTTGCACTTAGGATGCGGACCGATTGAACCGAGCACGGAATATTTCATTACTTATTTTCTGATTTCTTTAAATGAATGTAAAATAATGACATCTAGCTCATTGTAGCGACTGGCAACATCCTCTCTACTGAGTCATATGGATTCCCCGTATTTCGTTTTGTGCTTGGATCGTTTATGACTAATATTCAGCGAGAATGACTCCTGTCATAAATAATAGCGTTCAATATTATATAATAACACCTGGAAATTAGATTACAATACGGATAATTCCCTTCAAATAAGTACCTGCGTGATGCTTTGACAATTCAAAGAAAGTTTCATTGATGGATGTCATCCAATTCGCCTTAACTTCATCGTAAATATTATTCGCTTTCAAAGCTGTGATTTTAGTGCTCATAAGTACCTGTAGTGATTGTTAAATTATTGAAATTTGTTGAAAAATTGTATTATTCCTGTACATTCGACTATGTAAGTATTCAATATTTTATTTGATAGACTTACTAAAAAGTAGACGAATAAAGTTCAAGTTAAGGTTAGTTGGTTAGTGATTCCGGGCGCGTCAACAGCTTAGGGCATTATTCACGTAAGTGTAGTGCATGCTTTTACCTCGGGAGATGGCGGTGATCTTCCCCCGCTGAATGGCGAGATCCGGCGCGGACCTACGTCGGTTAGCGGGGTTTCCCCCTAACCAAGCCTCTCCCAACTACGGGGCACCGCCCTAGCTGGGACAAGCTCTAACCTCCCGACCGCTCTCCGGGAATATGTGGTAGTGTAGTGCATATTAGTGTAAGTGTGTGTGTTAGGGGAGAGAATAGAACAAGGAAGAGATCGCGCGCGGTCCGTGGCCCGTTTGTTAGTGTACTGCTCCAGCACTCGTCTGGTGTTGATCGGAGAAAACTCGAAAAATTACCGATCAGAGCAGCCGGCCGCTAGAATTCTCCTCCAGACAGCGACTGAATTCGATCTAGCTGAAAAGCTAGTGTCGAAAATCATGCCGCCGTCAGGACTCGAACTCGGACCTCCCGGTCAGAGGCGTTGCACTGACATCAGTTGATGCACTGAGCTACCGCTCCCGGTTTCAGTTAAGGCAGAAGATTTTTTAAAATTCTAACAATTATATTATTTTTCAATAAAAGTACAAATGGTAACTGTGTCGTTCTAGTTCTAATTGGAAGTCGATATGAGTTTTATATTCAATTCGCTAATAACTGAATCTTGTCGATCGTCCAGGTATTTCTAAGTGTTCTATCCCTGTTATAACAATGAAACACGTGAATACGTGTTAGAATTTTTGTAATAATTGTGATTATTATATCGTAATACATGCATGACTTTTTTATTTATAACATATAGAATACACAATAATGATTATTCTTTCCGAAAAGTTCTTTAGAATTACTGTATATTTTAGTCTTTTAAACTAAAATGTCCAAATAAGAGGGTGCCGAAATTTTCCTCCGCTCCGAATGGCTGACACCTACGCTACGCTACTGGGTAAGTGTAGTAACAGTACTTATCCGCAATGGTGCCAAAGAATAGAATCACCTCATTAAAATATTCTATCTATTGTTTTGAGCAATACTTGCGTCTGTTCAACAAAAATAAATAATTGCTTCAAAAAACTTTCAAATGTACTTTTTAGTGGAAAAATGTTATCAAAATATTGCGTAGTAAGAACTTTTAACAGATGAGAGTCAAATAATTAAATCAAAAACTAGTGGTTTCACAACATCACATACTTCCTCGATTCATTCCTGCCTTTTGTTATTTTCGAAAAGTCCGAGTTCAATAAAAATCTAACCAGTGCAGAATAAGCATATTTGCGCTCTTTTATAAGCGTACCCTTTCTATTCGATAAAAAATATAAGGGAAAATGGGAGCATCTTTGGTGTAAATAATTTTAAAAATTGTTTTTACTTCAAACAAAAACTACTTATATTTTCAGAAATTGTACATTCCATTATCTTAAGATGCATGTGAAAACAGATTTCTTTCAGGGAAAACAATATTTAATCTTCAATATCGTCTTTCTAGGAAGTCACCGAAAACATTTTAAACTTTTATAATACTCGAAAATTCAGAGAGATGGCGAAAATGAGACCCAAACCGTTTTTACTTTTTCGTATACCTACGATGTAATATACGTGGTATAGTGGAAGTTATGTTACGCTGCACAGAAAAACATTGAATTTTGGATAGAAAACTCCTGATAACGAAAATTTGTATAAATCCAGTTTCTAAATTTAGAAAAAATCGAATACATAGTGTACCCAGAATCCCCACTTTGGGGGTCCTTGACACCGAAAAATCAATTGACGGCGAAACGTCTGTCCGTCTGTCTCTTCGTCCGTCTGTCTGCGAACACTACAAGCGCCTAAACTATGTCGGATTTTTGTCCAAAATGAATATAATAATAATAATAATATTCATAATAATAATAATTATAATAATTATTATTATTAATAATAATTATTATTAATTATATTAATATTAATAATAATAATAATAATAATAATTATTATTATTATTATTATTATTATTATTATTATTATTATTATTGTAGAAAGATGGTTCTTTTTTTCAAATTTATTGGACCAAATAGGATCAATCTACGATGATACGATGATACCAGGAATTAAGACGTATAATTCATAGACATTTATTGCTGCTTAACGTTTCGCACATTTGGCATGTGCCTTTTCAAAAGCATGCTTTCAAAAGCACCATTCTAATATTATTATTATTATTATTATTATTATTATTATTATTATTATTATTATTATTATTATTGTTATTATTACCAACTTGTTTTACATAGATAATATATTCCCCGATCAATCTGACTCGAGTTGAACTTTGAGTTTTTTAAAAACATTATTTAAAATTTGGATGTATTTTACATGAAGCCCTTTGGACATTTTCAAAAATTTTTCAAAAATGGCAACAATTTTTTTTCAATTTCTTGCAAGAATAGAAAAAATACACTTTTACATGTGGAGTATTTCCAATTTTCACGGTTAACTCTGAATTTTCAAAAATTGCAAAAGTGTGGATTTTGTCCAGTGTCTTCCTACTACTAAAAAATTAAATTTGCAGACATTTTTTTCAAATAAAATTTGTTTTCCACATTTCTTTCTTTTATGAAGATAATCTTTTTTTGAAACTTTTAGTAGTTTTCGCGCAATAATGCGTGCAACATGTACAATTTTAACCAGAGGTGTTACTGAATGGCACAGACTTTCTCGTTGTAAAGTTTCTAATTCCCTTGGTTAGGACTGACTTTACGGTCACGCTCCATCCTCATTCCAGCTATCAACTATCCTCGCTCAAAGAACTGTTTTTGACATTTTCTCAAATTGCGGTTTCATAATAATAGAACCGAAATATTACTTCAAGAATATTAAAGAAGAATGAAATCTCGTCCTAAATAGAAATTTTCATAGGAAAATTTGAAGCGGTTTTTAAGAAAATGGCGATTAAGCATTACTGAAAATGATGAATTTGAAGTTCATTTCACAGGAATCTATTGTGTTTTCGAAAAACTTCATTGGAAGTAATTTGAAGCACTTCTACTCACAAATACAATAATGTGCTTGTGAACGGCATAAGAGATATTTAAAAAAGGACATTTGTGTAAATTTTGAAAAAACAAAAACAAATGAATACACCAAAATAAACTTTACGTCATTATAAACAGTACAATAAGCACTATCCATTCGAAAAATCTGAAGAAAAAAATTGGAGCAATGAGAAAATGGCGTTTGAGCGTTTCTGAAAATGCAAAATTTTGAGCTAATTTTCACCGAAAATATTTGTGTTTTTGAAAAAATTGATTTGACATTGTCCGGACATAGACATTGTCAAATGTCCGGAGATCTTCATGTCAAGTACCCCCAAATTTTAGAGAATGTTATTCAGAATTTCAAAGCTTCAACTAGAGCTAGATTGGCAAGTTTTTCTTCAATTTGGAAAATATCATACGTGTGGTTTAATAGCTAGTAGTGTTCACAGACGGACGGTCGGACGGTCGGACGGTCGGACGGTCGGATAGTCGGTCGGACGGACGGTCGGACGGACGGTCGGACGGACGGTCGGACGGACGGTCGGACGGACGGTCGGTCGGACGGTCGGTCGGACGGACGGTCGGACGGACGGTGGGACGGACGGTGGGACGGACGGTGGGACGGACGCACGGTGTGACCAGATGGCGAAAACGTGGCCAAAACCTCAAAAATTAAAATTTATTTTGGGGGTTTCCGACCATTCCACTTGAAAGAGGAATGTTTCGCACATCTGTTGTGAAAGTATGAAGGATAATCCCTGTACCTGCTGCGCGCAGTGGAAGTTTGAACTTGGAGTACACGGTCAGTGCTCTTCTAGCGTCAGAGGCGATAGTAAGCTGTGCTTTCCAATAGTTATAAAAACATGCTACAAAATTATTTTTACTGTGTTTTGCAATTATGAATGTCCCTGTTGGTGGTAAGTAAAACAAAAATTATGTTAATTTACTATGGATTACGATTATTTATATTCGATGCAATGTGATATAAAATCTAACTAGCCTAAAAGTAATATATAACGCAATATAACACCTGCAAATTTTAATGACAATTTAGCTTGTATATTAATCATTAAGTTAAAAGAAAATTTGGCTGCGTCTCGCTGCAGATTCGTGTTTTATGAAATATTTTCTAACACAGTGTATATCTCGTAGCGGCAACCAGCATTACTGAGCGGGGACTTAAAACTAACAATCATTTCATTCTCAAGTTCTGTACCGGCAAATATTGTGAATTGCTTGTGATTATGAATATTAGTCATTAGAATATTACATTACCTCTGAAGTTAATAAGGTATGGCCGCGTATAAACGCATATTCAAGTTTTATAAACTATTGTTTTTCTGAGCACACGCATCTCTGCGACACGCTGCATTAGATAAATTAAGCGATTCATTCAAAGAATTCAGTGAAAGAAATTTTATAATGAATCATTTAAATTGCATTCAGCTATAAGATTACTTCATCATCTTTCTAAAAATGCATTTATCGGGCGGATGCTGCCAAATAAGGTTTACTGAATAGTAGTTAGTAAAGAATGAATGCGTCGTGGCACTGGTAAAATAATTTTGCATGGAATGTTATTAGTTCGTCGAAATGTGTTATTATACATAATTAACTAATTCTTCCGAATACTCGTGAATTAATAAACGAGATTTTCTTTCTGTGATCGTATAGAATGTTTCAATTTTCCTTGAAGGTACCCCGCGGTAGCCTGATTAGTAAAATTAATCGCGAATTTAGTTCACGATTTTTTTCGAATATAATGAGTGCGCATAAAGATTTATAACTTTATTCGTCGAATAGAGTAATTAAATAAGTTATGAATGAAGTAAAACACTTATTGCAAATTTCTGAAGTTTTAGGATTTATGACTAATTTCTTATGTGCGTGTGCATCTCGACGCGGAACAGTGTCATAGTGAAATACACGAAGAGTTCATGGGGTTTTGTTCTAATAAGAAATGCAAATAACGATCTATAACTCATATAAACGAATAGAGTAAGTCAATAAGTTATAAATAAAGTAAACACGTACTGCAAATAACTGCGGTTAGAGATTTTATCACTAATTTCTTACGTGCGTGTGCATCTCGACGCGGAACAGTCATAGTGAAACATACGAAGACTTCATGGGGTTTTGTACTAATAAGAAATGCGTATAACGGTTTATAACTCATATAAACAAATAGAGTAATTCAATAAGTTATAAATAAAGTAAACATGTATTGCAAATATCTGCGGTTTGAGGTTTTGTGACTAATTTCTTACGTGCGTGTGCATCTCGACGCGGAACAGAGTCATAGTGAAACATACGAAGAGTTCATGGGGTTTTGTACTAATACGAAATGCGTATAACGATTTATAACTCATATAAACGAATGGAGTTATTCTATAAAGTATAAATAAAGGAAACCCATATTGTAAATATCTGCGGTTTGAGGTTTTGTGACTAATTTCTTACGTGCGTGTGCATCTCGACGCGGAACAGAGTCATAGTGAAACATACGAAGAGTTCATGGGGTTTTGTACTAATACGAAATGCGTATAACGATTTATAACTCATATAAACGAATGGAGTTATTCTATAAAGTATAAATAAAGGAAACCCATATTGTAAATATCTGCGGTTTGAGGTTTTGTGACTAATTTCTTACGTGCGTGTGCATCTCGACGCGGAACAGAGTCATAGTGAAACATACGAAGAGTTCATGGGGTTTTGTACTAATACGAAATGCGTATAACGATTTAAAACTCATATAAACGAATAGAGTAGTTCAATAAGTTATAAATAAAGGAAAGGTTTATTGCAAATATCTACGATTTGAGTTTTTATGACTAATTTCTTATGTGCGTGTGCATCTCGCCGCGGAACAGAGTCATAGTGAAACATACGAAGAGTTCATGGGGTTTTGTACTAATAAGAAATGCGTATAACGGTTTATAACTCATATAAACGAATAGAGTAATTCAATAAGTTATAAATAAAGTAAACACGTATTGCAAATATCTGCGGTTTGAGGTTTTGTGACTAATTTCTTACGTGCGTGTGCATCTCGACGCGGAACAGAGTCATAGTGAAATATACGAAGAGTTCATGGGGTTTTGTACTAATACGAAATGCGAATAACGATTTATAACTCATATAAACGAATGGAGTTATTCTATAAAGTATAAATAAAGGAAACCCATATTGTAAATATCTGCGGTTTGACGTTTTATGACTAATTTCTTATGTGCGTGTGCATCTCGCCGCGGAACAGAGTCATAGTGAAACATACGAAGAGTTCATGGGGTTTTGTACTAATAAGAAATGCGTATAACGGTTTATAACTCATATAAACGAATAGAGTAATTCAATTAGTTATAAATAAAGTAAACACGTATTGCAAATATTTGCGGTTTGAGGTTTTATGATTAATATCTTATGTTTTGTATATGTTGTTTCTGATGTATGTCTTAATTACATTTTCGGTCGCCATATTGGATCCGCCATATTGTTTTGTGTCATTTTGATATCAGATATGAAATCAGCGACCTCGAAAACCCCCATGTACAACTTTGTAAATGAATTCGCACCCTTTTGAGGTTTTGGCCACGTTTTCACCATCTGGTCACACCGTGGGACGGTCGGATGAACTGTCGGAAGGAAGGTCGGACTGACGGACGTTTTAAAAAAACACTTTTACGGTATCAGGGGACCCCAAAACGTGTATTTCCGTTGAAATCCAGAGCATTGTATAAGTTTCTCTATACAACATAAATACTATGTATAGGAGAAAGTAGAAAGTAACATAAACTAATTTTTCAAAAACGGCTTGAAATGTTTTCTTTAAACTTGTAGCGTTAGTGCTATAAGTGCTCTATTAGATGACATAAACGTCATATTGCTTTTTTCAAAAATTAGAAGAATGTAATTTAATGATAGACTCTCACGTCCTTAATATTTTACGTTAGCAGCGATTTTTCACATTAAGAGTGCATGATTTAAATAATGTCATAAATTTTCTCGAAAACTCAAACGTTTTCTATGAGAATGAGCTCAAAATTCCGCATTTTTAGAAACACTCAAACGCCATTTTCTCAAAAATTTTTCTTCCAACTTTTCGTACTTTTCGTAGTTGTACTGTTGTTGTACTACGTTCTGTTGAAGATGATACACAAAGGTGACCTGTACCAAACATAATTTCAAAGGCATAGTTTGACACTACTTTGGTAACTACTGCTGCTACAGAATGACACACAGACTTTGTCGTACTAGATAATTTTCTAATTTCTTTGGTGTGGGCCAGCTTTACAATCTTGTTCCATCCTCTTGCTAGCTGCTATCCAAACGTACTTTTTCAAAAATTTCTCAAATTTTGCAGTCCTAATGGTAGAACCGAAAGATTTCTTTAAGAATATCAAATAAGAGTAAAATCTCGTCCCATTGGGAAATTTTTGTTGAAAACTTTGGTGCCGTTTTTATGAAAAGTTTTATGGAAAGTTCACGCGTTATTGTAGATGCGAAATCTGAAATTCTTTTTCAAAGAAATCTCTTGACTTTTCGAAAAACTCTGGAAATCGTTTGAAGCTTGTTCACTCACAATATACACAATAAAGACGTGAGTGATATTAAAAAATACATTTGTGTAAGTTTTGAAAAATCAAAAGAATACTGCAAAATGAATTGTCATCTTTAACAGTGCAATAATCCTTAATTTAAATTAATCCAAAGAAAAAATTGGAGTCATTTTTTAGAAAATTTTGAAAATGTCTGTGGGTCTTTATGTAAAGTACCCCCAAATTTTAAAGATTTTTTTCAAAATCGCAGCGCCTTGAGTGGTTCCAGGTCGATCGTGGAATATTCATTTTCAAGAAATCCTTAATATATGTAGTTTATGCCCTTGTCGTGTTCAAAAATGGACAGACGCACGGCTTAACACCACGTGTTAGAGAATTTTTTTCTAAATTTAGAATTGGATTTATTTACTTTTCCGTTATGAGGGCCTGGTAATAAGAGTTTTTCAGCCGAAAATTTGCTGTTTTTTCGCACAGGATTACATACCTTTCTCTCTACTTCGTAAGCGGTAGCGAAAAAGTAGAAATAAAGAAAAAGTCATTTTCACAATGAAACACTAAATTTATGTACATGTATGATAAAGAGTAAGAAAATACATTTAAAAAAATTTTATCGATATACTTAAATGACTTGACTTCTCACAGCAGACACTTGCTTGGTGCTGTCTACACATGATTTTAAGAAGCAATGGCAGATATACCCCTTCATGCGACTTTTGTTACTATCACCTTCTTCCAGTTATTATTCTTAAATGTTCAGAACAAAACTAATTGCTATAAGACAAGGAATTTGTATTCATTGTTTACAATATTAACCCATATAACACCAAAAATATAACTGATGTAACTGCAAAGGCTTGTGTACAGGATGATGTGTGTTAAATGGTGTTCACCGGAAATAAGCACGCGCACAAAGATACGTATATTTCACTGGCTAGTCACTCAATGAAGATACACAGAGTTTAAGAGACGGGGATTGAGGGGAAGGGGGTGGGGGAAGCTTTCGGCACTAGTTTCGTCGTGTGATAACAGACGCCTTGGTAATCTATGGTTAAAAGGGCCGAGGGAAGAAAACATTCACTTATTAACAAAATACAATAATCGAGCAGAGGCTGAAATCCTAAGGGGAGGCTGAAACATCATCAACATAATCAGGTATGCAATCCACATACAAAAAACGCATCTTTAGGTGTTTAGGTATCATTACAACCGAAACATTTAGTACGGAACTAGGATTTGCATGTTTAACACTGGTTCTATAATTCGGTCTTATTCTGCACCCCCCACAAAGATGCAGTCTTGTCAATGAATATCTAATACACCATTCACGTCATCGCGTTGGACAACATAAGGAGCTTTTCCTAGTGTTGTCTCATCAATTGATGAGAAATTCAATTCACGACGCGCTGACTGGATTTTCTTACTTCTTCCATAGCTCCATTTGTTGAGGCTGCAAAAGAGCTTGAGGTCTTTTGGGGAGAGTACTTGAAGATGTTTGTGTTGAAAACCAGACTCCTGCCGCCTTTTTACTCCCTTGACACAAGGGAAAATTTTGAAAGCCAAATATTTAAGAACTATTAGTTAACCTCAGTAAGAATTATTGAATATTGAAGAAGTTGTCAGTATTACCTTGACTGGGCGAAAATAAAATAGTTTTCTCTCGTAATGCGTGCGTGTGAGCTAAGTTTAAGCGCCAATAATCCTGCCGGAGTCGCAATACCAACCCTACACAATTTAATTTTCTGTCAGTAGCATAGATACATGCGCAAGTCCAACGCGAAACGTTTGAAATGTATACCCTTGGCTGCTAATTAGCACCAAAGAATTGCTATAAATGATTGAATTCCAAGTGCCGCGCCAAATTAAAATTAATTTTGGCCGCCTATGAGCCAATACCATTCATTGTCTCTTGTCCCACCTCCCCCGTCACTTTTTCTGAGGTACGTTCATGGCATATTGATATGCACTGATGATGGCTTAGCCATCATCATCTTTTTCTTGCTGTTTGGAAGCCAGAAAACTAGTCGTAGTCGGAATGTGTAGTCATTGTGTGATGATGGCTAAGCCATCGAAAGCTGCTCTTGTTGAATTAATCAATATTATTGGCAATGAAAACACCTTGAATTATTTCAACCTTCAGTGTGTGACTAGTCAGTAAAATACACGTAACTTTGTGTGCGTGCCTATTTCCGATTTAAGTCATTTCCGTCGTACGTCAACACGCGTCGTCCAGTAAACTACGTCTTTGTAGTTACGTCACTTTGTTGGGCGCTGTATTGCCTAATATTGTGAATAATAAATTCGAAAATGAATAACGAATACCTTGTCTTGTAGAAATTAATTGTTGTTCTGAACATTAAGCAATTACAATGGAATGACGCCGAGTGCTAATTGCACTATTTGATATGACGTAAAGTTTATTTTAGTGTATTATTTTGTGTTTTTTTAATTGCACAAATGTATTTTTTTGCAAATATCTCTCACGCCGTGAATATGCACATTTTTATCGACGCATGACGAGAACGAGGCATACTGCGGAAGATTCTCAAAAGTCATGTGTGGACACTATTAAGTAAGTCTGTGCTGCAAGAGTCAACTTATTCACGTGTATCTATAAAAACATTTAAAATGTATTTTGTAACTCCAATGTTCCATCCATTAAATTAAGTGTATCGTTGTAAAAAATGTTTTTACTTTTTCGTATACGTACGTATTATACGGAGAAATATACGTAGAGAAAGTTATGTAATTCTACACGAAAAAACGGATTTTTGGCACAAAAATTCATTGCCGGGCCCCGACAACAAAAATGTGAATAAATCCAGTTCATAAATTAAGAAAAAAATCTTCTAACACGTGGTGTAGCCAGAATTCTTGTTTTGTGGGTCCTTGATTGAAAAACCAATTGAAGCAAAACGTCCGTCCGTGAGTTTGTGAACACTACTAGCAGCTAAACCACACGTATGATCTTCTCCAAATTAAAGAAACCCCTGTCCATCTGGATGTAATTGAATTTTTTCAAATTTTGAAGAACATTCTTTAAAATTTCGTGGTACTTTACATGAAGATTTCCGGAAATTTTCAAAATTTTCTCAAAAACGGCTACAAAATTTTTCTTTAAATTTCTCGTAAGAATGTAGTAAAATACACTTATAAAGGTGACATAGGTCCGATTTTCACAGTTTACTTTAAATTTTCGAAAATTGCAAAAGTTGGAATTATTTCTGGCGTCTTCCTGCAACTACAAAATTAAAGATAGAGATTTTTCCTTCAAATGAAATTTGTTGCTCATAATCAGTTCTTTTAATGAGATCATGTAGATTCTTTTGAAAATTTTAGTAGTTTTCGCGCAATATTGCCTGTAATATTTGCAGTTTTTAAAAAGGTACAAAAATAAGATTTTCTTAAAAACAGCTCCAACATTTTTCTTTAAAATTTTGGTATTGATAGTGCTAAATGCACTGTATCAGATGACATAAACGCTATATTGCTCTTTTCTTTTTCAAAAATTACAAAAATGTAATTTTTTGTCATGTCTCTCGCGTCGTAGATTACCGAAGATTTGTTCACATTGTAGTATTTATTAGTGCATGTGCTCTAAATAGTGTCAAAGTTTATCGAAAATTTAACGATTTTCTGTGAAAATGTGCTCAAAATTCCGCATTTTCAGAAACACTCAAACGCCAATTTCTCAAAAATGGCTCTAAAATTTTTCTTCAAAGTTTTCCAATGGATAGTGCTAATTGCACTATTTGATATGACGTAAAGTTTATTTTAGTGTATTATTTTGTTTTTTTAATTGCACAAATGTATTTTTTTGCAAATATCTCTCACGCCGTGAATATGCACATTTTTATCGATTTGAATACATTATTGCATTAATAAGTGAATGCGCTTTAAATGACGTCAAATTAAGGTTTTCGAAAACTCAATAGATTCCTGTAAAAAAGAGCTTCAAATTTCGCATTTACAGTAATGCTTAATCGCCATTTTCTTAAAAACGGCTTCAAATTTTTTCATGATAATTTCTATTTACGGCGAGCTTTTACTCCTATTTAATATTCTTGAAGTAATATTTCGATTGTACTATGAGGACAGCAAATTTGAGATAATGTAAAGAAAATGTTCTTTGAGCGATGATAGACGTAAAGCCAGTCCACACCAAGGAAAGGAGTACACTTTACTACAAGAAAGTCTGTGGCATTTTGTAGCACCACTAGTTCTTTATTTTTACCTAAATTAGTCTGTCATACTATGCTTTTGTAATATCGCTTGGTGCAGGTCGCCATTGTTATTTAAGATTAAACACTAAAGAAGAAATAGCTACAAATTACAGTATAAAATGGAAGAAAACAATAATGCCAACTCAGAATTAAATGTATGCTCCATATTATAAAATGGAGATATTACAATAGCATTATTAAAAATATTTACGTAATAGAGATATATTATTGTTTTTTGTCGGGCAAACATTGTATTTCTGCCGTACTAAAAACTCAGTTATAACTTGAAAAAAAGTTCAATTCAACAAATTCAAACAAATATCCTGTGGTGCATTTCTGCGTTTATTTTGAACGTCAGAAACAGTGGTTATTTCTAACTTCCACAAGTGAACAAATAATAAATTCACTTTTACATTATTTCCAGCAAATTAGATGCAAAAAATAATATTTCCACATTGTTGCCTTGAATACAGGGAAGTGAGCAAATAATATCTGAATACCATAATCACCGATCAAAACTTATTAAATAAAATAAATGTTTTTGTTAGTTATACGTTAAATATATTACTTTTCTTAAATCTCTTTCCTTTCGTAAAAAATTGTCTATATCATACAATAATCGCGACGACAATGAGAACCTCATAGGGCACTGCTTAGCACCTGTGGACTGTCGGTGGAATACCTATTGCTGCAGCGCCCTATCACCTAACTTTGATAACTCTCTCTTCCATTCGAAGGATATAATGCTTTTTAGGATATGCATCAAACCTCTTTCCTGAAATTGGGTAATTTCAGGAAGTGTTGCCATTAACAGGGAAATCAGTAAGTGCATGATATATTAAAGGCATATAATTACACATTAATTGGAAGTTACAAAGAAATGTAATCAATGAATACTCTCACACAAAGAAAATAATATAGTAAATATGCAGTAGATAAGTTGGCACTAATTATAAATTGGCAGTTAGAGAGATTAATGAATTCCTCTCTTATAATACAAGATAATGATAGTGATTACACCGTGAGCAATTGGCAATTGTTGTTTGGATGAGAAGATGTCGCCTTCAAGGCGCTTGATAATCTGTTATGAACAGTACATAAAATAAATTTGCATTAAATGTTACGAAGTTGTAGTGAGGCATGGGCTCACCAGGGCGAGACCTTGTAGGTTGCGTGGATGAGGTAGTGCTAGGCGTAAATGTCCTTAGCGAGACGCTAGCGGCGGAGTACCCTTGCACCGAGGCAAATTAAACGGTAGCTTTGAAACAGGCAAGCAATTATTCATGGATGGCCGTTGGGACATGTGGCGTTACAACTGACAGACACACATGACTGCTTGTATTTGAGCACAAAAACTGTCACAGGTTGAAATGATGTAACCGCAGAACTGGTTCTCGCATTGCAGGCACGTACATAATAAATAATTGCGGAGGCAAGGATGGACTGTTTAAGTCATCGCAGTCAATTGAAACATTCAAATAATAATAGTGCAGTTTCAAATGATACACGAGTTGTAAAATACAGTTTGTGATGTAGTTATTTAGAATTGACACTTGGCTGTACTTATAAGGCGTCACATTAAAATAAACTTGTGAATACTCACATAGCAGACTGTGCCTGTGATGTGAGTCGTGCAGCGACGAAACCAATGTATAACAGTGTGAAAACTGATGTACATAAGCAATTGATTGAAGTAATTATGAACAGTGTTTTAAGTAATTATGAATATGATTGAATTGTTTATGAAGAATGTCCCAGGAGCTTCATGTAAAGAACCCCCCGAAATTAAAACATCGGTTTCAAATTCAGGGGTCAGGACATCAGCCAGGACGATTAGGGAAAATCCTGCTTACGGTTTAGCCACTAGCGTTGTTCACAGACAGACGAACGAACGAATAGACGGACCGACGTTTTACCGTCAATCGATTTTTCAGTATTAAGGATCCACAAAACACTACTACAGGATCCACAGAAACCAACTGATTACAGAACCTGGTAGAAGAAGTATTTTGCTGTAAATAAGAACAATATTTATTCCCCTTTTTTTGTTACCAGGGCCCGGTAATAAGAGTTTTTGTGTCGAAAATTCGGGGAGAGAGTAGGTCAAGATCAAGTAGAATGCCCTTAATCAGAATAACACACATTTAGCTACACATACCTTCACCTTTTTTTTAAAAGCCACTTTACTGCAATGCTACACAGTAAGACTCAACACTAGATATCCCGGAAGTTTCTTCGACGGCATAGGGAATTATTTTCTAAGTATATTTTTTCGAATTCTTCGTCTGATAATTACTTTAAATAAGAAAATTACAGATATAAATGTTTGGAATGATTAAACAATATTAATCCGTGCAACAGAGCGCTTTAATATTTTTAGCGTACTTTAAGGATTCTTATTTTCTTGTCGTAGAAACCAAGACTAAGAGTTCTATGGGTGTAAAAGTGAACTTAATGATGTTATCTCAAACTACAGTTGACCATTTTTTCAATAACATAATATTTTTCAATAAATAACCAGACGAAATTAGGTCTGTACAGTATTGATTCCCGACAGATGGGTGGCAATTCAGTAACACATAAATATACATATATAACTTATAATATTGCTTGTAATATAATTATACTATTGTAAATGTATATAGTTCGAAATTCCGCTTTTCAGAAACGCTCAAATGAAATTTTTTCGAAAAGGCCTCCAGATTTTTTCTTTAAATTTTGTGTAGGGATAGTTCTAAATGGACTTAATAACATGACTTCAATGCCACTGTGATGTATTATTTTATTGTTGTTTTTTAAATTAAACAAAAATATCTTTCGAAATATTTTTCATGCCACTTTACGGACATTTTATATACATTATTGTATTTTTGAGTATAGTTACCTCAAATATTTTTTTGTAAATAATTGTTGGCTACGTGTTACAAGGAAAAATGTGTCAGCTACATTTTCGATGGCCCTTTTGACCTTGAGTGACGGCATGTTTTCTAAAGCATTTCCTTTCTCGAGCATCTGACTTGCAATGACGAATCGAAGTGACATTTGATTTCCGATGTCATGATCTTCATGTTCAGTTTGGATCTCCCGGGAAACTCCAGTCTTTAGTAAATCCACTTCCTACATTATGTGTCTCTTTTCACTGTCTCTTTCCCTTTGTGTCAAAATAATGAAAAGATATGTAAATACCCAACGATAGTTAGGATTTGCACAGATATTCTAAAATCGTCTGGATTTTGGGCAAGATACTCCGTCAATTTCAGTGTATTTAGGATAAGACATGAAATCATAAATTGCCATAATAGTGTAACGCAATTAAATTATAGTATGAATGACTAATTGAAACCGGGAGCGGTAGCTCAGTGCATCAACTGATGCCACTGCAGCGCATCTGACCGGGAGGTTCTAGGCTCGAGTCCTGACGGCGGCAGGATTTTCGACACTAGCTTTTCAGCTAGGTCGAAATCAGTCGCTGTCTGGAGGAGAATTCTAGCGGCCGGCTGCTCTGATCGGTAGTTTTCAGTTGTTTCTCCGATCAACACCAGGGGAATGCCGGAGCAGTATCCTAAGAAACGGACCGCGCGCGATCTTTCCTTCCTCTTCTTTGTCCTATCCTCTCCCCTTACACACACACACACACACACACACTAACATGCACTACACACCCACATATTCCAGGAGACCGGTCGGGAACTTAGAGCCTGTGCTGGCTGGGGCGGTGCCCCGCTGGTGAGAGAGTCCTGGTTAGGGGGAAACCCCACTACCCGACGGTAGGTCGGCGCCGGATCTCACCATCCAGCGGGGGAAGATCACCGCCATCTCCCGAGAAATAAAATATGCACTACACTAACGGGACTAATGACCAAAGCAGTTGACGCGCCCGAAAACACGAAAAAATCAATCAATCAAACTAATTGTAGAGGTTTCTTATTAAAGAAGAGAAAATTAGTAGAGTTAATATGATCAGTTAATGTATCAAATGTTTCCAAAACCCCCTTTTTTTCATAATTCAATTTAAAAAATAGTGTAGAAAAAGGAAGGCGGTAGAGATTTCAGAGCATAGGAAGACGTGCGCCGATGCTTCTTTACGACCATAACGATTGTTCACTTTTTATACATTAAGTAAATCAATGAACCATGTAAGTTAACAACTCTCTTAAATTATATTCCTCTAAAAACTTATTTATCCTTTAAATCTGATATATCTTTTTAAAGCAGCGGTTTTGAATTTCGTTGCAATATTTGAATTCATCAACTTCGAAAATAGTACTTTACATACAACCATATTTCTACACACAATCCCTTCACTTTCAAGCTTTAATTTTGAATTTTGATATTTCATTTCGATATTCGATATCAGTGACTGCGAAAAGCATTCTATAAATATATTGGGTTCATTTTTATGAGTCAGTTAGCCATTTTGAACCCACCATTTTGAATTTTGAAATTTCATTATGATATTCGAAATCAGTGATCTTTAGAATCCCATATGTATATTTTTTATACACTTTTGTTTATTTTTAAATGAGTTGATCCGCCCTTTTGAAGCCGCCATTTTGAATTTTGAAATTTCATTATGATATTCAAATTCAGGGACCTCAAAAATCCATTGGTACGCATTTTTACGCAAATCCATTGGCATTTGCATTTATGACCAAGTTTTAGGCCGATTCAACCAGTGTGCGCTGGAGTAGAGAGCCCTGCGGGTTAAACTTGTGGAATGAGTCGCCAGGTCATATAAGTGAGCCGCGGCGGGCTCAAGGCAGACCATGGGCTGAGGGCTGCAACCAGGACCCTGGGTGAGACACCACCTAGTATACTGTCAAGGCCACAACGGGGAATCACCACACGGTTACGACGACACGACTTGTACTTGGAGAACACTTCAATAGCTCTGATAGGTCTCATTCTCGCTACACTTCATACTTACGTAGCAAACAGAAATATTGCAATGCAATATTTTCAACCAAATTGCGTAGCTCTTGTATCAGAATAGTGCATAAAACTTGTTCCTATGCGTGCGAAATAAATTTCTCTAAAACATGAAACCTGAGAATCTATGTATTGTCGGTCCTCGACGGTAAAACATCTATCCAAAAGTCAGAATTCTGTGGATGTGTCGAACAGTCCGACTCCAGTCGGCCTGTCGCATAGTCCACTTCCGGTCGACCCGTCGCAATGTCCGGCTCCAGTCGGCCTGTCGCTCTGTCCAACACCGTGGATTTTTGGTTGATTGATTAGTGATTCTGGAAGAGTAAACTGCTAAGGTAATTAAGTGTAGTGCATGCTTTTACCTCTGGAGCTGGACCGCACTGTCCAACTTCGTTGGATTGTCGCATTCTTCGACTCCGTCGGTCTGTCGCACTGACACTATGAGCTTCTCCGCTAGATGGTGAGATCCGGCATCTGCCAGCGTGGCATCGCCCCAGCCGGAACAAGCTCTACGCTCCCGTCTGGTCTCCCGGCATATGTAGTAGTTTAATGCACGTTAGTGTGTGTATAAGGGACGAGGATACGATAAGGAATAGGAAGAATACTTCGCGCGCGGTCCGTGGCCCGTTTGTTAGGACCTGCTCCGGCATTCGCCTGGTATTTAACGGAGAAACCACGGAAAACTACTGATCAGAGCATCCGGTCGGTAGAATTCTCGTCCAGACTACGGTTGAACTCGGCCCAGCTTGGTGACCTCTCCCGGTCCGAATCCGTGGGTCTGTTGCACTGTCCAACTCCGTCGGTCTGTCGCATTCTCCGACTCCGCCGGTCTGTCGCACTGACACTTTGTTGCCCTTGCGTTCATTGAATTTATTACTCCTACTTACTGAGATCTTTCAAATCGTAGCTTCTCTAATTGATCTTTAAATGAATTAAAGAAAATTTATTTCTGATGTTACAAATGTTTTCATATCTTTGTTTCTTAGCGACAATTTTTTAAAAGTGTAAAGTTGTAACGTAATTTCAGTCAACTTTCTTTGTACTTACCGTTAGTGTTCTTGTTAACGTGCTAAGTATTTATTTGTTGATAAGTAGTAAAGCTATTCGGTGCATTCTTATCTTCGCAGAAAGATATTTAACTTTATTATTAAAGCTACTTATTCAGCATATCAGAAAATGACTACTTTGTTCTAATTTAGGTGAAACATAAATTGAAAGCCCTTCTCATTGAGGTCCTAAGCTTTGATCTGCTGCTCATCACGATGCGTCGAGATCCAAAATGGGGGTCACTACCTCCGTTGCTGGTAGTGTTGTTGTCGGTGGCCGTCGCCGACTCGGGCGCCACCCGCGTCACCAACACGTTGAAGCCGCCGCCGCCAGCCGCGCCGGCGCTGTTGGACGGCATACGGTACGCCCTGAGCGGGGTGACGGGCGGGGAGGCGGCGGGGGCGGTGGCGGTGGTGGACCTGGGCGACGGGGAGCGCTGGGCGCGCGCCCTGCACCGCGCCTCCGAAGCGGCGCTGCTGCTGTGGCGCGCCCCGCCCTCCGGCCTCGAGGGCAGCGCGCCCTGCTGGCTGGAGAAGCAGCGCGGCTACGTGCTGGCGGCCAACCACGACGCGCGCATGCTCGACTTCGTGGTGACCGACACGGCCATGGCCTGCGCCGACGATTCGATTCAGGTGAGGGTTTGGTCGGAGCGCAATACTCCAATCAACCAACATGCACTTGCACGATTATGCACTATCGTAACACACGTGGCGGGGACGGCCAGGAGCTTAGAAGTCGACTCAGATGGAACAGGAGAGGCACCTGGAGGGGGAAACCGCAGGAGGTCGTTTAGGATGGTGCCTGGTCTCACGTTCCAGCAAGGGAGAAATACCCGCCTCCTTTCCGGGACAAAACATACACGGGCTAATGATAAAACTAGAGGTGCTACAAAATGGCACAGACTTTCTCTTAGCAAATTTTACATTCTTGTATACACACGTATATACGGGAGCAATATACGAAGTATAGAGAAAGTTATGTAATGCTGCGGAAAATCAATTTCGAGATTTCAACGGAAATACACGTTTTGGTATTGATACCGAAAAAGTGTTTTTTTTCAAAACGTCCGTCCGTCCGTCTGTCCTACTGCCTGGCCATCGGTCTATGAAAACTACTAGCGCCTAAACAACACGTACGATCTTTTCCAAATTGAAGAAACCTAATTCGATCTGGCTCTAGTTGAAACTTTCAGATTTTGAGAAACATTCTTTAAAATTTGGGGGTACTTTATATGAAGCCCCCTGAATAGCTGATGGTGGCGTTATGGTCTGTGTGTGTGTGTGGGGGGGGGGGGGGGCGCGCGCCTGCGCCTGTGTGTCCTCTCTTCGAATGAAATTATTTTTCATCGTGTCTTTACCTTCCAGAACTTGACAAAATTAAATCGGCGCAGAATGAAACTAAGCTCTACAGCGCCAATCGTGCTGTCAGCCAAATACACTCCCGCCTACAATCGCTCAATGGAAGAAATCAAATGGTTGTGGACGACCCAGTACATCTTATGGCAGGCGCACAGTGTGATTGCGTCTCTGGTGGTGATGCCGTCTCAAATTGGGGATCTCGCCTGTATGATATGGGATTTTGCCACAGAAAAACTCCACATCACCTTGTCAAAAGAAGGCAACTGCGCCCAAAGTGCTTTTAGGTACCTGTTGTATCGCAGGTACGTATGTAGAAACGGTTGCGAAATTAAATATATTCAGTAGAAAACCTTAATTGTATTGACAAAACATAAGTACGTAATAGGAACCACATTAGTTTACAAATTATAAAATAAAAAAATTCTGTATGACCATTGAATGGAAATTAGGGTGGATCGGGTTTCTGTTTTGACACCTGCCTGGGTGAATTGTCAACATCGAGCGTCGTGGATGTGGTGCCCTGCTTTGCCGGTGATTGAACTTAATCCACCTTTTATTACTACTAGCTGGTGTACCCGGCGTTGCTCGGGTTTATAGTAAATTATTAGACAGGGAGAGGAATTCCTTATTTTCATACCCTGCGGTGGGACCTATTATCTCTTCTCTTATATCCCTTCTCCGTCTTGTTGATTTGTTCGGCCATGCGGTTTCCTAAGTTTGGGCAGGGCGGGTTTATTTGATTCAGAGTTCCTGTCCCTTTTGGTTTGGGATATCATCAGCTAGGGTTAATGTTACCTTGTCTAATTTTGTGAAACAAATCATTACATTCTAAAACTTTTTTGGTTTCTCTCGACCATTTACAAAACTGTTATTGTAGTAGGATGGTGATGCTGACACCAATTTAAGATCTGTCAGAATATCTTCTTAATTTTAAAAGTAAATAAATTTGAAGGGTGGAATTCAATTACTGCCACTATGGGCAAATCACGCTTACGAATCAGATGTTTAAAATAAAACGGACTTCAATGTGTGACTTCAATTTAAACCTCTGAACTTTCAAATATTGCATATTTCGGAAAATTGAACATTCTCACGCCTTTATTTTACTGAAGAGAGTATGGTACATGATGGCTGAAAAATGAGCATTATAGAAGAGTTACAATATTGTATTACGTATCTGTTAAAAGTAATACGAGAAATTAATAAATGCTGAGCTCCACTAGTTCGTCTTGTGTGTTATTTATGAAGAAACACCGAGGATTTAAATTTCAAATTTAGTTATGTACTGATATCAATTTGGATGTAGTACAATAATCTATTCTTCATTATTTTTCGAATAATATTTCTGTCTACTAGGCAGATAGCGGCTGATTGGGGAGAGAGGGTTCCGTTATCCAAATAGAGGTTTCAAATTTTGCTGACGTCACTGAAAAGTTGCTGGTACATGTTAAGAACAAAATGAAATCTTACAGCGCGGAGCAACCGTAAACGGAAGATCGCCTTTACTTTTACGGTTATGCTTTGTGTGTGCGGTGCTGTGTCGTCTACAGTTATGTGGTCTTATTGGGATTTGTTTGTTGCTACTGTTGTGATCTGATGCAAGAACGACAGCACCATCACACGTGTGTTCCCTAAGTACGTGGCAACATTGCTCTACCCTCGCTCCAGCTGTCAAGGAGACAGAAATATTATTAGGACTGTAGATACTTATTGTATATTAAATACTATATCAGCACTATTCATTCTTGCAATAGTTATTTAAGCGCCAAAGGCGTTATAAATGTTCGAATGATCGAGCGGCGAAAAAATACCCTCGGACCAAAGGCCCTCGGGCATTTTGTCTTCTCTCGATAATTAAAACAAATTAACGTCCGTGGTACTTACATAATTTTATTTTTTGGTTTACTAGTTCATTTCTGTGTGTTTACGGACCTCAAAACACGTAACGGTATTATTAATACCTTTGCGGGCCTTTGTGATTCTTTATGTTCGAGGGCCTTTTCTTTTCAACGAACATTTGCAATCAGTTTCAAATGTGAAATAATCAGTAAATTGTATAATGTTATTTATTAAGAATCTAAAATTAAATACAATAAGAAAGGAACCTTCTGTTCTTTACTTGGCATTCTTCTCAAATCTATAAGAAAAGCACATTAAAACATTATTTCAACAATATCCGAATATTATTGTTGAGGATCTAGGAGAAAACTGTTAATGCCAGGCTCTGGTAACGAAAAAATAAATAACTCCTGTTGTTAAATATAGAAAAAAAATCCTTTAATTCAGACCGACATGCCCGACAGACCGAGAGACAGACGGATAGACGAACAGACAGACGTACAGACACACGAACAGGCAGGCTTTTCGGCGTCATTCAATTTTTCTATATCAACGACTGACAACACATTGGTTTCTGGCAACATGAATTAATAGTAGTTTATGCAATTAGTTTATAATGTTAAGATTTATTGCATGAGTACATGTTTTGAAAACGAGCGACGTTAGGAGCGAGTTTTCAAATTTGTACGAATGCAATAAAGCAACATTATAAACGAGTTGCATACGCTATTTTTTTTGTATAACAGCATTATAAATTTACAAGAGAATCAAACTTAATTTCGCGAAACAACTTTCTTCTGACGTCTCGGGTGCTTGACATCCAACGCCCTCTGGAAATCAAATTCAAGATGGCATTGTTGATATCCATGCGAGAAAACGTTGGTCGGCTGTTCCGTCTTCTTCTACCTCCCCACGATTCTCTCGCTACTATTGGCTGAATGTGTGATGACGTTATGTCGCGTTTAATAATGGCGATGACGTCATGTAGCGTGCGATAAAATACTGGATTATGCACGATTCGGGGTATCGAAAAGGGTCGTTTATTATGATGGTATACAAAAAAGGATTTTTTCTGTATTTAACATCAGGGGTTATTTATGTTTTCGTTACCAGGGCCCGGCATTAACAGTTTTTCTCGTAGATCCGAAATAAAATATTCACATATTGTTGGAATAATGCTGTTGAAGCAACACTTGTTTTGAACATAAAACACTGTCTAAATAGTATGTATTATAACATAAACTTTATTTAGGTGAGTAAACTTAGACCATTCACTTTGATTTTATAAAAGTCAAACTTGACGAAACTGAGATCAGTGTCGTAATAAAAGTTATAATGATACACATATTCAGTGCTTTATTTTTGAAATCTCAGGTCCCGGAACACGCCTCAAACTAATTATTAATGTAATGGCAATAGTTATTAGCAATAGCAATATATAATATATTTTAATAGTTATTCCGGAGGTACCGGAACGCCGTTCCGTCGCGTTCCGACAGAAATCAAGCCCTGTTTATCAATGCTTCGTTAATACCAAAAATAATAATTTGCGTACTGCAAGTAATATTAGAACAATCCCATGGCATAAGAACTGTTAACATAAATACTGTCAATGCCATCTTTCGCAGGACAAGGAGTCAAATTTAAACAAAAATTATAGTTTCCATGATTTTTGACAAATTGAGTTTTTCTGTGATATTCAAAGGGGAACATTATATTACAATATTAAATTGGTTAACAATTTAGGCTTAAGAGCCTTATTTGATAATTCTCCAGTTTCGTATTGTAATAGGATATCTTACGATATTCATGTCGTAAATAACAATTTGACAATTATTATCTTTCGTGTATGTGTCTAGCAGGTTTTGTATTATTCTGCGAAACTGGATCATAGGAATCACCTGTACAACAACACAGGAGCACATGAATCACAAAAAAAGTATTTAATGAAATAATACTTGCTGATGAAACAACGTTTTATTGATAATTTTACTTTTGAAAATTTTCATTAATTTTAAATTAATTTATCACATGTAATTACATGTTTATTAAACAAGGTGTCATTACATGAAGCAAAAACCATTCTTTTTCATTTGATCATTCTACTTCATCAATCACTCAAAATTACTTTAATTTTCTCTGCTTATCACTTCTTTTTAATCTCAGACCTCCGATGAAGACATGAATCTACACTATTTGACATTTCCGGGTTTGTAGGCCGTGGTCTAACGGAGACTTGTCCATACGTTTCGCCTGCAGTCAACGCGGTGCTGCCAGGCAGAACACTTCGCCCCCGCCAGCAACGCCACTGAAGATGCCTGCCACAGTTGCAGGCGAAACGTATGGACAAGTTTCCGTTAGACCACGGCCTACAAACCCGGAAATGTCAAATAATTTAGAAACCGGCTGTGAAAGCCTACATTACATGAATCTAATAACATCTTAGATATTTCAGTGTTTTACAAATAAAAACGCGAATAAATGCTTATATTTATTGAATTGGTTTTATAACAACCTGGGAAAACATGCGTTTTCTGTAGATTTTTGGGATATTGAAAATATCCCAATAGTAAAGGCAATGTTAAGCTGGTGATCATTAATATTGATTATTTGATATTTTTCTTAGGGGTAGTTTATAATGGTTAAACTTTTTCAACGATTGAAAATTAAATACCTTGAAAGACCCGTTTTCATTTAATAAACCGGTACGTCCTCCCTGTACAGATGGTCGTGCAGAAAGGTTTCGGTAGTTTCGTAGAATGGAGAGTAGCGTCCAACAAACCACCTTCGAACTCTGAAGATATTTGTGGAATTGAAATTGAAATGTAGTTTGTGCTGGGAAGGTAATATGACTTGATTACCAAGTTCGTTCTATGTATTTTTACTGGAAAATGCTACGGCATTAATATTTACTAAACTTTAAATACAAACGCTAAATTTCTATGAAATGATATAACGTCTTTTTTTGTTTTCTTTTAGTGGTAACAACTCGTCTTACCTAGTACGTGCCTTTGTTATATTTTAAGACTCTACAATAATTGAATTTTAGAAGTATATATTTTCAAGCATTTAGGAATTCATGAAATTTCATTGAAATGTTGGCCAATCTAAAAAAAATGTTTTAAATATAATAATTAATGTTTTTTAAAAATATGTATTAACAGTGCGTAGATTTAGCACATGTACTCTGATACGAATATTATAAAATGAAAACATCAAATTAACAGTTTTAGAAAGATGATCCTGAATTATCGAATGACAAAGTGAATTGAAAATATTAACTGATAGTTTATATACGTTCATTTAGAAGTTTCTATACTTGTGTAAATAAAGTAGCATTTTGTGATGTGTGATTCTACCCATGTGATCTTTCAACACACAAAATAAATATTTTTTTATTTGAAAACTTCAACATTCCATTTATCCAATCCAATACAGTTTACGGCAAACAGCTAATAGTATGTTTCCCTATTTTTTAATGGTAATGGTTGAACAAGAGGAACAAATAGTTTCTAAATCTCGGTTTTAACAGGAGCCTTTGAGAAACATTAATAATACCACATAATAAACATAACAATAACAATTCAATTGCTCAACATCCCTTTGATAGAAAAGCAGAAACTATCGTTTCGACGTAATGCACCTTGAAAACTAATTTGTTTATAATCAATTTCCTCCCTATTTGATAAATATAGACTTGCCAATTGCAGGACTTAAAATAGAATATGAAACAAAATAAAAGTTATGTTCATACTCGCCATAAGAAGATGGATTTAGTGTAATTAAATTGGCCACAGAATTTGTTTATACGTAAGCTAAGTGCTTTTAAAGCGTAGCAGGCAAAAGTGCGGCATTGAAAAACTGTTTTTTCAGTATGCTTGTGTTAAGTGAAAACAAATGGGGTCATTCTAAAATGTTAATTTCTTATAAACAATTACATATATCTCGAGAACGAAATATGATAGCAACAATCGGATTCCTGAATTTTTTATCGTATTTAAACGCCATTCAGATGAGACAATAAAAATTGCAACATTTGCAAATTTATAAACAATTTCCAACACTCGCAAATCTAAAGGGGGAGAGTCTCCAGATGTCCCAGAGCCGAAAATCGCGAATTAACGATTTTGCAACAAATTATAATTTTATAAACAGACTGTATATGCGTTAGAACGGCCGGAAAGGTCTGCAAATAGTGCCTGAAATGAACATCTCAAAATAGCAGTTTGACAGGAGTTACAAATCGATTGCTAAAAGTTAGAACAATTGTTGCTAAAAAGCTAAATATTTACTGGTCTATTGACAGAAATTCTGGACGGAAAAGCCCGCTCAGAAATATTTTTTCGTCGTGGCGTACGCGCGGGCAAAATATCTCCTTCGGCAGGGAAGTATGAGGATATTTCCGCCTCGTACGTAAACGAACTAGCCCTCTCCCCCTGAGACAACGTCCTTTCCACCCCTTGGGCATCAATCAGAAACAACTGTGTTTCTACCTGCTAGCGATTGGTCAACGCGTCCCTCCCCCTGGCCGCGGGGTGTCCAAGTTTGTCGGCGCGGTTGGGAAGATAGAATTTTGCCAGCCAATTTTTATGAGGGAAAGGGTACATTTCACTGTTACCTATCACATTTTATAGAGACATATTCTTGAGTAGCAGTACCAGTAATAGTAATAAGATGTATAAGGCACATCGGCTAACATCCTCGAAATGTTTTATTTTGGTGATATGACATTTCCAAATAATTTTTAGCAATAGACGCAAATAACCTAAAAGTACCGTTTCATGATCGTAATTTGCTCTGTTATTCACAGTTATATAACTCTGAAATACACCATGAACATTTTCATAAATTTCTCGATATTTTACTTGAAACCACTGTCCATAGTTTTGTTAGCTTTTGCGAGAATTTCCGCAGGAATTTCGAAATATTCTTTCATTTTGTACGAAAAAAATCAGTCTAGGAACGATTATGCAATAGTAATTAGATACATACTGTTGTGTTTATATGACGTCATATTGACAAATGACTATTGCACTGCATCTGTTCACTTTGGTAGCAAGAAATATGAAATGTTTCGAATTCATATTTCTTTGCGAACTCATATTTTTAGCCCCTCAGGGGACTTCCAACCCCTCGGCCCAGTGGCCCTCGGGTTTGAAGTCGCCCTCGGAGAAAAACATCTACTTATCTGCCTTGATACATAAATAACTATTTTTTCCTAATTTTATTCCGAATTACTTACCAATTAACGAAATGTTAACTTGACTCGGTTTGGTTTCTTTACAATTCCCTCTCATAATTCCCTTCATAAGAGAACATGTACCGTCATTCAACTGTTTTCACATTTCCCTCGTGTCCACGATCCTTTCGCTCCAGGTAAGTTATTCAATGTATAACGAGCTCCGTATTGAAGGCAATAACAAGCTATAACGTATCAGTTAAAAATAAAATGGATTTATCAGTGTTCGCTGTTTTTGTGCAGGGAGAACGCAGGAAGAGTCATGATGAGCACCTCCTTCAGCAATAGGTCCAGGTTTGGTCGGACGTATGTGACTGATGCTCTTTACATTATGGGTGACATCTATTTACATTTGATAGAAATAGCCCGTCGGATCAACATGACTATAAACACTAAAAGATATTCAGCTGAATTTAAAAATGTGCAGGAAGACAATGTAGGTACAATTGGAAATACAATGTGCGGAGGTCTATTTTATTGAGTTAATTAACAAACATTTCTGAATCTAGTAAAGTTCTTGTCTAAAATGTTGTCATAAGTTACCTCTATTCCATGACTTCCCTAATTGACGCACGGTTATCCCCTCTTTCTTTATATTCTCGATAGTCCATACTTTTTCCAACTAAAACCTTTTTCTTCGTTGTTTCCATGAAAATGTAAGTATGCGTTTCTTTGACTCACGTATAGTAGCATTTAAATCGAATTTTACATTTCCATAAACATGTATCCTATTCTTTCACGTTTCATATTTCTTTTATGTTAGAATGTCCTTCTCAAATTGTTTCATCTGTCCTTAAAGATTCTTATATTTACGAGGAAAGTGAAGTGCAGACAATGTCAGCAATTAAAATTGTCTCTAAATTCAGCACTCTATTATCATACTTTTTTAATGCTTTCGGAAATGATCATTTACCCACTGGCAACAAATGCTGGTTTGTCATAGAGAAGTTATGATACGTTCTACTACCACATTTCAGTCTAGAATAGAGGAATGGGAGGGGAAGACAGCGCTCTATGTAATGTCTTTTAAACCAAGTTCCCTGGTATTTCGTTTATAATTCATGAGAACTTTTTATTATTTTTTAATTAATATAGAAAACCTTCATTATCTAAAAGTGAATTTGCAGCATCTTGATGACCACCTCTAAATATTGGAATAATTAATTTGTTACTAGAAGCTGTAGTTTTTGCATTTACGTGCAACGAAAATTCAAATATTATTTCTTATCATTTATATGATGATAGAACATGATTCAGTCTTCAGAAAATGCACATGACTGTACGTATTATGCATCACTCAAAAAACGAGCGTAAGTCAATTAAAATATTTATTATTTCTACAGTATTAGAAAATAATATTATTCAGGGGAGAATTCATGTAAATAAATATGTGACACAAATATGTGAAATATTTTTTTTCTGTGGTAGCATTTCTAGAAGCTTCTGAATTATAAAATAAGTAGTAACATTTATGCGTTCATGCAGAACATAAATTCAAATTCCCTCTTAAAACGTAACTGTAAACAATTTCTTTTCATTATTAAGTATTAATAAATTCATTCATCCACACTTCAAGTGCTTAAACGTTATACTGTTTGCAGAAAAAGTAATTTTAAAAAAAGTTTTTTTATAAAATGGAAAAGGAGAGGGTGAGAGTATAAAAATGTTGGTGTTTCTTGGATCCAAACGTGTTGAAGTTGCTTCAAACGTTTTGGCCATTTTTACATCCTCATTCATCTATAGTCCTTCCAGCATCTGAGTTTGAATTTGCGATGTTCAAGCATCAGTCACTCCCAATCGTCACTTTGCCGGGGAGCGCAGCTACCGCTAATTTAAAGCATTATAAAATTTCAGAACTGTAGTTGAACTCATTGAAATACACCTCCAATGAATGACATAACATTGAGAGCAACACTAGGTAAAAAAACAGTTTCCTCTCGGTTTCAGTGCCGAGGGGAAAGCCGGCTTCCAGATCACTATGTTGGCGATGGAGAGCTACGATTTCCTGTCGGAGCTCATCCGGTTGCACCCCGCGCACACGCTGCCGTTCGACGTCATCGCGAGTACGAGCCG
>BLKR01005237.1:62500-85545 GCA_011170035.1 Teleogryllus occipitalis
AACCACATAATTCTGTGACTGGCAGGAACACGGAGCAGCCACGGGCCCCCGTGCCTCACGTGCCGTTCAAGTGCCTAAACGGCTGCTAGGCGCAAGCCCGCGTTCATGGAAGAGTTGACGGTTCGCTGCCCGTTCACTCTGGAGGTGACCGATGCCTTCGACTTAACCTTCGACACTCAATCGTATCTATTCTGCCTCTTCCCCCTCCCCACCTAGAAGCCACCACTCCCCTGCCCCCTCCTGTGAAACGACAGGGATCTGGCTCGCTTTCTTTGTATTCCGAGTGGGGAGCTTTTTGGTATTGTAAACCATCTTCGGATTTGGCTCCAACATAAGACACCTACATCGTTGAAATGTTGTTAATTACTTTCTTTCCAACAAAAATTAATATTTACTACTTGGTTCATCATATAAATGACCATTAAACCTGATTTATAATAAAAAATGAAATAAAATTATTCTATCGTTACTTTTGCATGTAACGAGTCAGGCATCCGCATTAAGTTTAAAATGTATTTTTATTATAAACTTGGATAGCACAAAAATAATGAACATCAATAAAGCTGCCGAAAGTACCAAGATAAGCTAGTTATGAATATTGCTAATTCCAAATTCCCTTTCCGAACTCCATTTTCATGCTTTCCTTGTAACTAGCATGTTTTTGTCGTAGGGACGTCTTGTGTCGTTGCTGACTTACCCTGACCACTTGAATATTGACACTCTGGAGCAGCTAGTAGCCTCTGGCTTGCCCATTTGTGAATACAGAAATGCATTTTCGGTATTTAAAGACGTTATATCCGCAAAATCTGCAGACGAGTTTGGAAGCCAAAGAAGAAATATAAAAATCAAACCGGCGAAGTCGATAAACTACTTGAACAACCTTCCTGAATGCCAATCTCATGCTTTAATTATGGGCGAAAACGATTGTCATACTTTGGGAAAAGGAAGATTTTTCAATCGCCGCGTCCATGTTCTTAAAGATTATTCTTCGACTCTTTTGTTCTGGCCTGCAAGACGGTAAGTATATGGTGTACAAGTACTGACAGTACATATCTACAAAATGTAGGATATAGAATTACAGTTAACCAGTATTACTGTCCAGTATTACTGGCTAACTCCCGAATTAACCGGTTTAGGATCACATTATCCAAAATGTGTGGATAAAGTCTAAAGTAAGAACAGCGTTGAAGCATACTTGGGACTTAACCGGATGAAGTGTACATTAGTCAACACACATGCTCGTAGGTGAATAACGGAGAATAATACGAATATTACCCGGCAGAATGTATATAATCCGATAGTTGTCATTCATATTGCTTTATCCACACCATTTGGCTAATGTGCAAAGAACAGACTACCACAAACATTAGGCATGGTTTGGAATGTAGCCGTGACATACACATAGTCTCCAATGCAGTTACGACTCGAGTTAAGTTAGAACAAGTTTAGGACTGTTCACTTCAATAAAAATCCTATTAAAAATCTCTATACATGTTGTTTTAAAGACAATTTGATTATATATATATATATATATATATATATATATATATATATATATAACATGGCCGTACCAGACGGTTTTTTTCGTATTTTGTCAATGATAGTTTTCTTTATATACATTTTGTCTTATGTCATCGTTCAACCAGGAGGTTGTCACGTCTGTTGTAACATCTACTTCTACACCAATAGTCCATTTCAAGGGCTAGCAACTTCCCTCTTTTTTTATCAACCTCACAAACTTCTGTCTCGTACGTTGTAACACTCTTAACTAGTGTGGAATAATGACGTCTTTTAGTAGTGTTAGTGATGGTTTTGTTCCATAAAACAGAGTTTATATTCCTGTAACGTTTTTCCCCAAGCCTATTCGTCTCTCGATTTCTTCTTGGCTATTTCCCTTTTTGTTAAAAATTACACCCACATATTTATATTCTTTACTGAGATTTTGTAAGCAAGGCAAACTCTTTATGATTATCTGGTTTTAGGCAAATGTAAATCTTGTAAATGATTTTCTGTTCTCTTTTATTGATAGCCGGTAATCAACAGCATTATTTTAAAAACTGTTTTCGTTCTTGAATATGGATAATCTGATTGTTTGCGATATAAATTATTATGTTTTGTTGACTGGCAATTTGCCTTATTCGTTCGAATGTATGAATGGAATGTGAAATATGTTAATGAAATGCAATGTGCAGGAACTGGCCATGGACCAACGCCGTCAATGAACTTACGCTGCGTCTCGACGCTGGCGGTATACGAGAATATTGGTATGATGACTTTCATAGGGAATACTTCTCAAGATTTAAGAACCAAACCTTTGCATCAGGAGAAGACTCGGAGCGCCCAGCGAAGGTGGAGGGTCTGGCGTTTCATGACTTGACCATCGCCTTCTGCGTGTTGGGCGCGGGGCTGGCCACGGCGGTGGGTGTGTTCAGCGTGGAGCTCTTTCACTTAGTCATTGTCATGAGACTGAGAGGGGCCGTCGGTTACTGGCTTTTTCAGCTCCCTCAGCCAACCCCGACTCCTCAGACGTCTCCGCCGGATCCTCCTCCGCCGCCGCCGCCGCCGCCGCCGCCGCCTCCGGCTCTTCCGGCACCCCCGCCCCCACGCCGACCCCGACCCCAACCGCCTCCGGCTCCTCCGCCGCCTCCTCCACAACTCTTCCGCTCGCCTCCCCCAACGACTGTAGTCCACCCCACGGCCACTTTGTACTAAGGATGTGCACAAAGTTGATTCGGTATTGGTTATTTATATTAGCCGGAAACGAGACCATCTACGCATCTATATAATTGAACCTAAAGTAGATATTGATTCATGTAATATCGAGCGATACTACATATTAGTACCCTGAAAATTGTGTTGATCCTTTGAATCAAAGTATCGAATTCGCCAGAACGTTGCGATCACTTAATCCAAATTGATCTGTGACATGACCTCGTAGCGCTTAAAGTAACTGCTTAAAACAGGAAACATGATCACTTTTCTTATGAAATAATCAATTTGATTTCCAAAAAAAAATGACCGTTAATGAGGATGATTTCTTGATCGAAGAGGCTTTTTTAGCAATTTTATATACATAATTGCAGGCTGCGATTAAAGATGTGGCTTGGGAGGCATGGATTGCTTCGATAAAACAAGCCATAGGCAGATTAATCATACACTATCTTTGCAGAGCAAACAATAGTACATATAAGCTTCACCTCGATTCTGGTAATATTGGAAACAAACTCAATACTTGAATGCGAGAGGTGTCGCAACGTTCCTATTTGAACTCCGTAAGAATCTGGTTTGTTGGTAGATCATTATCTCTCCGGAGATGACTGGTCCTAGTTGCTAGGTTACATTCAGTTATTCTGATTGGAAATGACTTTTGGTTCTGCGAGTTAATCAATTTGCAAAGCGTGTCTATGAGAGACTACTGTGCTGTTACGTCGACAACAGACTATACTGAGAGATGCGTTGCGAGAAATGTGCGTCGAGAAATGAAGAAAGAGGCCGGTGAGACTGCGTCCGCACAATTGAAATAGATCATTCGATGTCTCGAAATGCATTTATGTTCCACAAGTCGAGAGCAGTGTTAGCTATGACATCAGTTGTGAGTCACATTTTTTGTATTATTAAATGCCAAGGTGTGATTTTAACTCGTGAAATCCTTGTTTTGTCACTATAACCGTAAGTTATTCGTTTAATGAGTTTTAATTGCTTAAAGAGAAATACACTACAGCAGTGCCTATAAATATTATTTATTTAATGTGATAAAACACGAACTTTATATGATGTGTAGAGGAGAATTACAATCTGTGGCAAATTTTCATGAGCTGTGTAATCTCTACCCTCCACTGTTTTACTATATTTGTTCATTGAATTATGAATAAATGGTGAATAATCAAGCAGTCCGCTAGGTGTTCTTGGCTGAATCCTTCATGTCGACTCCCATGAAACGATTCAATGTCAAAGTTTAACTTATAAAAGTTACAACAAGACGTAGAAAAGTACCGTATGAAACTCGATGTAATGGGAATTAATACATATGTGTGAAGTTTATGATGCTCGTATAGTAATATCATACTAGTGTATTAATAACCATCATTACATCATCGTTTCATAATGAACTATTTCATTTGATGATACTTTCAATTTCTTTTTGTAATCTTCCGACTGCGAATCTGGACTAGCGTTCTGCGGCCCAACAACCCCAACAGGTTGGGGGCTGCTGTTCTAAGATAAAGATTTCGGGGGCGTGGGGTTGGGTGAGTTGCTGTCTGCAGCAGGAGGCGAGCGCCTCAAACCGATCGGGCCCTGGAAGGGGCCGCGTGTGGAGACAAGGGCGGTGGACCTCAAGGGAAACAAAGCGGCGGTCGGCGCATCATAGCTACAGGTTACCGACAGCCGAAGCCTCCTCGGCTTTTAGTGAATGAAGTGGAAAATGTGTAAAGCTATCTACACCGTTAATTTGGGATATCTTTTAATAACTGATCCTTTACTATAAAGTATATAAGAAAGGAAGTAATTCACATACTGATAACAATGATGTGAACATTAATTATTTAAGTACTTAGTGAGTTTAAATGTATTAACGCTTAACTGGGGGTGATAACACGATATAATACAACTCGTACACAATACGATGGTTCGCAGAAGTTGTATAAATGAAACTAGTTCATCAGCGCGTGGATTTGAATCTTCCAACGTGTTTCTAGCAAGCAGCCTGTGGAACTACTGATAACACTTTGATACTCATTCTCGCAAAGCCTGTTGACAGGGTCAAAGAGTTATCCTTGCAAATCCCTGGAAAATTGGAGGGCGTATCCGCAGGGTGACAGCTGCAGATCAACACAACGGTAGCGCGAACTCCCCTTGCGACTGGCCCTCTGTGGAAGGAGGCGAGGGTAGCGCGAAAATCGAACGCGAACGAAAATGATCGTCGTGAGGATCACCCTGGTAATTACGTCCATTTGACGGCGACGAAGTGGCAATTCCCTTCGCTTCAATAATCCCTTCCCATTGTATCGTAGGTCTGCAGGTGTTGCATGGATTTTACGTCATTGGTCGATTTGTCGAGTGTCGGTAATCACGTCAGGTTTTTGTCTCTCGATGTTCACATTCGTTTTTGATTCTTGAGTGACTTTCGATATGTTAAATTAGAAATATACAAGTATCTTTTCTGATCCGTGAGCGAGTAAACACTTTGAAGTTATGAGTGTTACACGAGTCTGGGGTTTTATCGATAGACTAACATTACAAATATGATCTCTTTTTAAATGTGTACTTCATTGAGACCGCGAACTACTGTACAATACTACTACTCAATATAATACTGTGTAATGTAAACATGTAATTACAAAGCATTGTGTTGTAAATGTTTAAACTGATCATGGAATAACTAACTATGAAAATGTTTTTTTAAGAAAATTGCTTAACTTTTATCACAAGTCAAATTTTGTTTTGAAACGTATATGATAAATTATATGAATTTTAAGATATTTAATTTTTTAAGCTGATAAAAGTAATCAGTTCCCCGTCAAAAGCATCCATACATTTTGAAAGAAACAAAACGTACGCTACTAGTCCACATTATTACAAAATTCAACACAGGTTTATAGCACCGATGACCTATAAAATTACACGCTGTACTGAATTTCTTTTCTCAATAAAACAAGAAACACCTCTTGTTCAAAATTGAATTTGCAGGTTTGGAGGTCGAGCTGCATTTGTGTGTTACTCATTTTGAATGTTAAACAGAATGAAACACAAAACCTGACATTCTCAGGTTTCCTACAGCAGACTAATGACTGCCGAGTAAGCCGCCGGCGAACCTACGAATTCTCTTTGAGAGCGAGAGTTGCAAGGTGTTCTGGCAAAGCGCCCAAATCGTGTTCTGCTGCTCTGTTCTCTCAGCATTGGAATCTTGTCGCTTTTTGCGTTAAGAACTTCATCCCCAAAAATGTAAGTGGCTTATGAGTTGTTCAGGAAAATGTTCAAACCACCTACTTCATACTTTCAGTAGAAAAACTCTGGTAAATAATTCATTCTGTAGGTCGCGTGTTTTAATTCATTCGAATTTAGTACGTGGATGTAGTCTCTCCTTTTTATTTGAAAAACTACAATGTTTTTTTTACTGAATATTTAGACATTAAAGCATACATTAGCGAGAGGTAAAACTAGAATTGACGTAAAAGGAGTGTCACAAGTGACATGAAAATAAATATTTAACGTTATCTATACAGTTCGACATCCTCTACCTTAAATGAAAAACGACTGTCAGAGAGATAAATATGCAATTAAAAGAAAATGTACTCTGCTTGAAATCTCTTTCTATCGGAAGAGGTAAGAAAGTGCCTGCTATTCGTAGAAACTGCTCTACCCAAGAAAATTTTATTTCGCGTGATATTGACAGTGGAGAGTCTCTCAAGCACGTCTCCTCTGAGACGTTTGCATATTATTTTGTCACTGTGAGCTCCAAATTAGGTGTCAGCATGCTCCAGTTCGAGAGTGATTCGTGGCACCACCGCCAGGTTATGTTGACGAATCAGCACAGTTCAATATTATTGTAAGTGGGCGTGGATACTGTGATTCATCTTATCTTACACTACGGATCCCTAGTATTTCCATTGATATAGAACTGTTATTTTGCGAAATGTGATTTAAAACTTAAAAGTTTTTATTCATTTTCTTGTGAATAGAAATTATATTTATAACACTTCGAGTTTAAAACAAATATCGAGAGCATATGGGTAGATAAAAATGCACAAAACTGGCTATCCCATGATACCAGCATTTCTACCATTGGTACTCCACGCTGTAACCTTAGCAGATATCTAAATACACTACTAAAACCTAAATTAAAAATAAATGATGCTCATGCGGTTAAGAATAGTTACGAATTTGTCAAAGATATAAAGAAGGCTGTTCTACCACCTGACCATGAAATTGTATCATTAGATGTTGTAGCCATGTTTCCCGACATTCCCCACTCGCGAATTATTGTAGCCATAGCCTATTATTTGCACAGATTGGATAATTTAACAATACCTTTGTAGGAAGTCATTATGGTTGTTAGGTGTATTTTATTGAATATAGAGTTCTCTTTTAACAGTACAGTCTACCACCAATTAACAGAGACACCAATTGGAGGCTCTTTGAGCTCGATATTTTCAGAGCTAGTGATGCGTAAATTAGAGGAAGTTATGGTACCACAGATAAAATTAGTCGTCTATAAACGTTATGTTGATGATATAATAATTTGTACTCATAAACATGACAGGCTTAACATACTCAATTTGTTTAATTCGTATGATGGTTCAATCCAATTCACTATGGAGAAGGAAAATAATAAATCTATTAATTTTCTGGATGTAAATAACACACACAGTAATGGTAATGCGACCACAAATTGGTAAAGAAAAAGTACTGCTTTTAACCGAGTACTTAACTACTTGTCCAAACATCCAAACACAAAGAAAATCAGTATAGTTTATGGATTAGTGGACAGGGCCTTAAAATTGCCGCATCCAGTCTATCATGAGCTCAACTTAACAATAGTTACTACAATGCTCTCTGAGAACAATTACCCTAAGAATTTTATCAACAAATATATGTCAGAGGAGAGCTTTATGTTTAGCTCATATTAGGAGAAATAAATAGCCCATCGGAACAAGATGTACTCGAGGACAAAACACAGATTATTCTTCCTTACATACCTACATACCACCTACCCTTCCTTACATGTTACCAACAAGATAAAAAAGAACCTAAAGAGGGACCAAATTAAGGTTGTGACTAGATATATCATTACAAATAAAAATATTCTAATAATCAATGCTAAAGATAAAATTCGTAAATTAGATGTCAAAAATGTTTATGGTTCATGTCAAGCCATGAATTTTTCATGATATTCAATATCAAAATTGTGAAAAAACGTACGTGAGGCAAACGAAACGGAAAATTAAAACTAGAATGAATAAACATGAAAACAACACAAAGGAAACCGGAGATTAGCTTATTACAATATCTAAACATAGACTGAGTTTTTCACACACTTTCGATTTTGATAATCCGGGCATATTTGACAATGAACCTAAATCCTATGCCCGATTAATATCGGAAACATTATCCATTAAGATAAATAATACTATTCACTCAATGTGAGAGAGTAATGTATTTACCAAGGCATTTGATCACATCTTAAATAAGATAAAATAACTATTTGGATCCAAATTTCACATAATTTGCTGTTTTGCATTATTCCTCATGTGTAGATATTAAATGTTATTGATTGGAATCTTACCTTTTGAGTTTGTTTTAATGTTACTATTTTCAAACTGGTAACTTCCAGTAATGTTTGTTTATTCTCTTTCCTCTATTTTCCCTCACTTGTTTCCCCCTTCTTTCTCCTTTCCGCCCTATTTCTCTTGGTTTCCTCCCTCGCCCCATTCCTCGCTGATATCTCTTCTCCTTCAACTGAAAGCCCTTCAAACCGACTCCAACTTCGTCATTGTATCTTAGCCGCTAGTGCTAGACAGGCCAAAGTTTACTGTGACCTTTGGTTCTCCATTTTAGAAAAAGTTGAGACAATGGGTGACCTCGGCTCATTTAAGTTGTCTGCACATAGATGTGCATAATATCTTATTAACTATCATTAACTTTTACAAAGGAATTTTTGTGGCAATGGATCAAGGTGAGCTTCAAAACCTCGCTGTACTTTGTACTTATGGGTATTTGTTAACAATGCTTTGATGTTTACTCTTATTTTTAATATTTAATTTAGTGTAAAATTCTTGTTTCGCAGACAGTGCGTGAAGAAGCGACACAAAAAGTCGCGAATTGTTGTACCACAGTTTCAAGACTGAAACATAAATACAAGTATTTTTTTATTGCAACATGTATTGTCAGCCTTCTATTAATTCCTGTTTTTATCTATAATTGTCTATAATATCAAGGATACTTTGAATGAAGAAAATATATTCATCTATCACTGGTTTTTCAGTGTAGCAAATCTATAAATAAAAATGCAATGGGATTAAAATAAATAATTTTTAAATTTTGTTTTGTCACCAATGTAATGGTCAGTAAGGAAACACAATAAAAACAATCTTATAGGAATTCTGAACCCGAAACCCCGAAGAGGAGAAAAAGCTGCTCAAATTTTTATTTAGGATCACATACACGAGATATATAAAGTATACGTGTGCAATATGAAGTGTACGAACGTGTGGAAATAAAATATTACCATGCTTAAATCAAGCAAGATATTTTCTGGAAATCCTGAAAACAAAAAAATATTTAATGTATAATGTTAGTCATAGGTTAGTTGTCATTTTGTTGTAATATACTGTAATATCTGTAAATATACTGTAACTGTTGCAATACTGAAATTTTATTTTAAAAGCCACTTGTATACATTTTTCATACACTGTGGTGTTTAACTTCCGTTTCACACGTCCGAAAATTTGCCAGGAAATGTTATATCATCTCTATTACATCTCTATTCCCACTAGCGAGAGAAGAGAAAGAACGGTATCCTCCAACCCAACCTCACCTCCGCTCCGGCGAAGTCCGAGCCCTTCAGACACGCTCGAGCGCCGCAGGATCAAATCCACAGCTCTCCTCGCCGCCTCCGTTGCCTGCCCCCCCCACCACCACCACGCCGGCCCCGGCCCCGACACCAGCCCCGCCGCCCGGACCTCGGCCCGCTCCAGCGCGCTCTCCCGCTCCTGCGACGACGCTTAGTTTTTTCTTCCGCGCGCCGCATAAAATGTTTTCGGGTGCTTTGAGGCGAAAAACAAATCGGGCGCTGGGCAGATAGGAGAGGCGCGGCGAGGAGTGCATGGGCGAACGGACGGGCGGGTGGGCAAGAGCGCGAGAGGATGGTTGGGTTGGCAAACTGACGGGCGGGTGTGTGGGTGCGCCTAGGGGTAGATGGCTCACTGAGCGAACAAACGGATGGTGAGTAGGCTAGCGAGTGCCCAAGCCGACCCAGCGAATGGGAGAGCGGACGAGTGGATGAGTGTAAGGGCTGTGGGCGTGCAAACAGGGTGATGGATGGGTGAGCAGATGAGTGAATGTCGAGAGGATGGACAGGTGGTTGAGGAAATGGCGAGTGGGTAATTAGATAGCGAGATGGAAGTTTGGTCGGACGGGTGTTTTGGCGGAAGGCTGAATTGGCTGGATGGCTGATGGATGGACGGGGAATTAGACTGACAAATTTGATGAGGGGCCATGAGGTGATGGGAGAGTGGATGGCTGGGTGATATTTGCGATTGTATCAGCGAAGAGAGAGAGAGAGAGAGAGAGAGAGAGAGAGAGAGAGAGAGAGAGAGAGAGAGAGGGGCAGCTGAGCGAGTAGGCGAAAGTCAGGCGGGCTAATAAAGCAAAGCGGATGGGAGAGAGAGACGGGTGAGCGGGTGTGTGGTTGTTGAGCAGTCTAGTGGATGGGGCAAGGGGATTGGTTGTTAAGTCAGCGGATGGGTAGGTGAAGTGGCAGGTGGGCGAGGTAACTGGCGAGTTAACGGATATGTGAGCGACCGGACGTGTGTGCGAATAGACGTGGGGAGGATGGAGAAGGGCGTGGAGAGATAGGGATGCGGATGGACTTGCAGGGAGGCATGAGAATCGGCGAAGGCGCACTCCGCGCAGCCACGACTGTCCGGTGGAGTTGAGACGTGTTCGCGCGACGGTCTGTTGAGCGGGCGGATGGACCACCGGTGAGCTGTGGGGTGAGCCGTCGGATGAGCTGCTGGTGAGTTGTCAGGTGAGCAGTAGCGTGAGTCGCTGGGTGAGCTTGCAAATGAGCGAGTGAGTGGGTGGGCCAGAATAAATTAAGAAGATGAAGCAAGGTGAGAGAGAGGAAATTAAAGGGGAAATGTTTTGAAGGAAGGATAATCGTCAAGAATATGAACCCGAATGAATGTTGGGACGAAAAAAACAAGATTCTGTGTCGGACGTTCCAGCCAATTCAAAATATAGAGAAGAAGATCTCGAGATGTAGCTTCATTGAACTCGTTGCTCAAGCTGGCGTTGAGCTCGCTGTTCAATGTAATTTTGTATGAAAGTAACATGGTAGACTTTCCAGCATTATAATTCAAAAAACCTCATCAAAAATCTATATAAATTTAATAAGCACAAATCTACAAAATATTTTTATCTAAATCATGTTCTAACGTTACTCTGGTATGGATCTTAAATCCTAGTTCTATCTCTGCATATGCGATATTTTATAAATTGTTCATCATCGTTAAATAATTTTTTCACAATGCACGTTTCTCTGATGGAGGAATTAACAAGAGGCTGATGTTGAAAACAGGAGATGAACACGCCTATTACAGCCCAGTTCCATCCGTTTGGCTGCAACACTGACTTGTCAGCTGCACCCGTCCTGTTCGCCCCATCCACTTGGTTCGCCCACCCCGTCCTCAGTCGGCTCTGGCCGGCCCCGCTCTCCTTGCCCGGTCACAATGTCGCCCGCACGGGTTGCGTCATTTACATTAACAATACTTTTTTCAATTTATTATATTTTTTCATTTTTGGCGCATGAACAAATTTGAGGCCGCTTTCAGGTTCTGGAACTCCTGTTTTTTTCTGGATTGATAAAACGTGTTCGAGTAAAATAGCTTTCGCCTCTGTTGCTCAAACTGTTTGGGTTACATATATAAATCAATTTTGTAAAATACTAGTTGACTTCCCACTGTCCGGGAATTTTCAACAAGCATGCATTAAAAGTTCCCGCACACCTCATCCTTCCGGCAAGTCCTTCTTGCCGTGCGCGATTTGACTGCTCTTCTTTCCCAGCTTACTCTGCCCCGTAGTGTATATTTCGGAGTGTAACAAAATTTGGGGTAGCATTTTGGTAGCGCAATTCGTCTATATTTTTTCTAGACTGCACAAAAGTGTTCGTACACAATTTGGGTGCAATTGTTTTCGTGGCTCAAAGGTTTTGTGGAACATACTACATACATACACTCGCACACACATTGGTGAAGATGAAGCAGCCAGTCATAGCAGTGGTCTGTTGATTTGTATTTTAAAGCCTCATACTTACCATTTCCTTGACACAGTATTTGTAAATTAAATTAATTTCTTCTCAAAGGACCTCTAGAAGATTTGATACGCTTCCTAGACACCTTTTTAACTTCCAGAAATACAAGTGGTATACTACCACGAAGGGTAAATTGAGAACACAACACAATCATAGTTTGACTTTCATGTAATTAAATGATTGACAGCATTTATTACATAATTAAAAACGTAACGTAAATCCATTTAAACATTGTGATTAATTGTCTTCAAATAATAGTATACAGATTGCTGATTGGTAGCGCAATTTTATTAAGTAACAATTCTTTAAAGTGCAAGTAAAAACAAAACAATTCGACTGAATTTCAGCACAGAAATGTTTAAAAATGTAAGCAGAACAAATTAAAGAAACCAGCTTTTGGTATTGCTTAACACGAACAATATAATGCTGCGTGGTTGTAAGTAGATTGATGGTGTTAGAAAAAACAAATAGTAATGCAATTAACACAATTAACAAATTGTTCTTAGCAAGCAACTTGTAAGCAGCAACATACTATTCAACTAGTTGAATGTGGCGTTGCGGACGCTGTAAACGGTTTTTAAAAGTATTTTCGTGTATTGAAAATTTCTTTCATACTTCATGTCTTTCATGCCTAGCTTTGTTAAAATATGTTCTCTCAGGCTTTCCACTTACCAATGAATCGTAGTAGCTGTTAATGTTATACTTCCGTTCAAAAATTCCCAATGCCCAATGGCCTTGTATATTACCTCCATGTGGGACATGGACCTACTAGTTCATATTGTAATTTCAAAATTATATTTCCCGTAAAAAATACTTGAAGGTACGAATAATGAAAATAATTAGAATTTAGCACAGATATATTTTTACGTTATTTTCGAATATAAACATAAATTATCACTTGCAAGTTGTTCTTCTGCGTTATTCTCTATTCCTATCATAAGATCATTCTCAATTAGTTCGGAAAATTCTGACACAAAAGCTTCTTCGACTATATGGGATTCCCCTGAGTTGCTTAATACATCCATTTTTTTGTCCCCTAATTTTTTAAGAATTCAAAATTCCACAAACTGTCTGATTTGTGTTCTGAAGGCGAATATATGTAAGAATTATAAGGTTACTGTTTTGCTTGTTTATGTGAATTAAGTGAAGAGACTAAGTCATATTAAATTGAAAATCGTTCTTTGCACTCTTAAGAAGTGTATTCTCTAATATTATATTTATATGTCTGGTTTTCTTCTTATTTACTTCATATTATTCAAATTCAATGTTCCAAAGCAATTTGCAAATTTATTATAAAAAACACGAAATACGTCGAATCATACAAATTCTGCCGCGCGATTTTCATTTCATATGGCTAGTTTGTAAACAATCATGATGTCAACTTCATGAAAGAAAGTTAAGGTGCCGTGGACTGAAAATCCCCACGGGTTACTGGGAAAATCCCCACGGGTTATTTGAAGTTCCAGTTTCTAAACATTCACTTTATAACTAAAAGCAATATACAAATCTAAACTACAAAATAAAATACTTGTACTAACATATAAAATTTTTGTGGAGTTTTATATATTCCAACACTATCAAAACTGTCACGTTGTAAAACTTATCCTATTTTTATATTTTTTCTTCTATTTTATTCATAAAAAAAGTTTTGAAATTGATCTGTCAATTCGTGACCTTGAAGGCACTTACAGTTTTAAGCTGAGTAAAACATGCGGAAGTTCATGCATGGGTACGGTAGTAGGTAGATCCGGAGTAATAGTTATAGATGTCATAACGTAATTGATGATTCATAATCATAAAAATAAATGAAACTACTTGTATCTATTCTGAATCATGATTACCAGTTATTATAATTCTAAAGTTGACAAAAATATATATGTTTAATGTCCTGTGTGATAGTAACACGTAGTATAAAACTTATTTGTTCAGGTAAATCAATTCATCATACGACTGATGCAATAGAAAACTAATGATCCACCAACATTACATTATGTGTAAATAATAAATTGACAATGCACTGAGTCACATAACAAAACAATAATAGCATCATTATTTTATCTCAAGTGATATAGATTATGGATCCTGAAATATGAATAATAGAAACCAAAGACTCCCAGATTTTATTTGCTTAGACAAAAATATTTTTAGACCAATTAATTTTTGCTTATTTTTTTTAGAAATATATGAATGAACTCATTCATTGGGAGCAATTGATATGCAAAACAACTTTACCGATTAGTCTTAATATGTAAATGATCGTTCCTAAATTACATACCACTGCACAGAAATTCATCCCATATTGAAGAAAAACTTTTACTGGGTTTACAAAATCATAAATTACTTTCCATTTTTCCAATTTGTGCAGGAGAGCTGAATAATAGAAACCAAGATTTATAATAGAAACCAGATTTATTTATTTGCCCAGACAAACTTTTTGTTGGATAAATTAATTTCTGCCTATTTTTTTTATAGAAAAGTACAGATGAATTCAATTATTGGGAGCATTTGATATGCAAAACTAAAACACATATTAGTCTTAATAAATAAATGATCATTCTATAATTATCATCCACTGCACTAAACTTTTCCATTTTACCATTTTGAACCTAAGAACTGTGTAAATAGTCAAATTGAGAGTCCTAATAAACAGCTGCCCTACTACTTAGAGAATTATTCACATTTCTCCCCTTCTTGCAGTATTGTTTTCATTGGGGCGAGTAAGTACTTCAGCAAGTCGATCTTCCCTCTGAGTAACCGATTCAAAATTTTAATAGACTGCCCATCTCTTGGCATTTGTAATATGTTTTAACAATTGTGACAGTCGTTTAGTCAAACAATTCAGTTGTCACAAATTTCTATAAAAGAACACGTTTAGATTGTAAACGATATGTGTATATTGTACATTGTACATTACTGTATATTCTGTTCTGTATATTATTGTACTTTTTATTCTCTCAACCTACCTCAATTATTAAACACTTTCAAACTCACAATGATTTCTTGCCACTTAGTATATAACACGGACAAAGAGCAATACATGAACATTGACATCATTTACCACTTCAGTTACGGCTTTCTTTCAAATATTCCCACAGGGACATTACATAACCTTATTCAAACTCTAATGAATTTCGCAATAATTCTGGACATTGATGAAATCAGTAGTAGATCCTAGACGTCATCCTCTGGTGGCGCGCAGCTTAACTATTGACATTGATGCACTCTTGAATCTGTGATGTAAGGCTAGGCGAAAAATGTCCAGAAAAGTAATTATTTTGAAAATATATTACAGTTTATGTTTGTAAATCATAGCCTATAGTACTCCAGGCCTTGAAACGATGCTAGCACACAAGTTTCATCAGCATTGGTTCAGTAGATTCAGAGATTACCGCGCTGGAAGACAACGCACTTGTCTTTATATATTAGTATAGATATAGAAGTATAGATAGATATCGTCGTCAGAGACAAGTCAAAAAATTACAATTTTGTAATTTTCTAAAAAACAAAAGAGTAGAGCAATATGGTGTTTATGCCATCTTATAAAGTGTATTTAGCACTATCCCTAACAAAAATTTAAAGAAAAAATCGGAGTCTATTTTGAGAAAATATTGTCTTTGTTATTTTTTAAAAATTGCGAATACTGCACGCACTATTGTGCAAAAACTACTGAAAGTTTCAAAAAACTTCATGGCTCTAATGAAGGGACTAATTAAGGACAATAAATTTAATTTAAAGGAAGAATCCCTATCTTCAATTTTGTAGTTGTAGGAAAACGCCAAAAAAATTAAAAATTTGGCAATTTATAAAAATTAAGAGTAAACGGTGAAAATTGTTTACTCTTAAAATCGTATAACTTTATGAGTGTATTTTACTCTATTTTTACAAGAAACATAAAGAACAAATTTGAAGTCGTTTTTCAGAACATTTTGAAAATGTCTTGAGGGATTATTTAAAGTACCTCCAAGTTTTGAAGAAAAACAAATCGCGTTTCTTGCTTCGAGCCAAATCGACCGGGGAATATTAATTTTTGAAAAAAAACTACGTGTGGTTTAGTGACTACAAGTGGTGTTTACAGACGGGCTGACGGACAGACATGCAGGCAGGTAGACAGACGGACGGACATTTTGAAAAAAACAACCTTTTTCTGTATCAGGGGACCCCAAAACGTGTATTTCCGTTAAAATGTCCAAATGGATTTTCCGTCGCATTACAGAAAACTCTATATACGTACGTATACAATGAATACAAGGCAGAAAACCACATATTCTCAATGGAGTCCAGGAGTCCAAAACCCGAAATTTATGCAACATTTATGACGCTCTGAAAATGATGCTGTCAAATAACGTATTGGAAGTTTCGGAAATTACAAGTCGATGCAGTCACAAATGAGCGTTGTGCTGCCGAAACCATTACTATAGTTTACCAGATATTGAACAGTGCACAAATATGTATTATATTCTTAATGAAACAGGGTAACGTGGATGCGCACAGTAAGGCGACTGACTGTCGACTATATAATGTCATTGTAAGTGAGCACAGAGCAGCGTGGATGCGCACAGCTAGGCGATAAACTGTCGATTGCCCACTCCCATTTGAAGTTGAACACAGAGCTGTGCGGATGCACACATGTAGGCGACGGGCAGTCGGTGAGCGCAGAGCTGCGCGAATGTGCACAGCTTAGCCACCTCTAAGCGACAGAGCTCTTCGCTTCTGCAGGGTACAAAGTGTGTTGTTGCAGCGGTTTTTAGGGCTCAGAAAATCAGAGATGGATTGCACTGATATTAGAGTATATGAAATTGCATAACTTGGATTCATCGAAGAGTCAAAATTGCTATAAACAATTAAGAGCCGAGTTTAGTGAAGTCTTCAATCTTGTATTATAATGGAATGTCTTGTAGGCGTTAGTTCTTTCGATGACACGTGGACTGAAAGGAATGGTCACACCAGAATTTTCGGCGGATCCTGCGAGGTCAGAGTAGTGTGACGGTTTACGTCAACAGGCGGATGTGCGCACATGCATCACTGTGCAACAGTCGGTGTTCCAAGAACAGATTCAATAATAGAATTTAATCATTGTATAAACGATACCCAATTGTAAGAGCATTGCATGATTAAATAAAATGCTCTAATGAGACTAAAATATACAATATTAGATTGCTGACAGGCAGAGAAAAGCATTAAAGTAATACGCGTGAAAAAAACAATGCAAATTTATTAATTAGCTTAAGTTGCGGGGTTTCTCTGACAAATACACTTCATTTCCATACTGTGATCAGATTATTACTATTAATTTCAAATTATATGAGGATTTTGTAATATTAAAAAGGCTTGTTTCCGTGTTTAAGCGTCCGTCACTACAGAAAGGAATGAATCATGAGGATATTCGAAAGGAGGAGGCTCCTGAGGGAACGGTGTCTACAGGCAGCGGGGTGGGCGCGGGGGACGGGAGGATGAGTAAGACTAGTCTGTCTGCCTCTGGGGAGAGGGCAACGGAGGAAGGGTGTCGAAGGGCCGGCAGGACGTATCGTTGAGAAAAGCGGAGGGGCGGTGGCCCAAAGGAAGGGCTTCGGCGCAGTGGGACGACGACCTGGTTGAACAGGACAATTTTCCTCACATCTCGCTGACGACGGACGGATGGACGTTTTAAAAAAAAAACAAAACTTTTTCGGTATCAGGAGACCCCAAAAGTTGTATTTCCGTTGAAATCTCAAAACACATTTTCCTCAACACTATAGAGTGAGAGTCACGTAACTTACGCACCTCCTGTAACTTTTAAACAGTTGAAGTTATTGCAATGCGGTTTTCTGGAAATTGCATGAGAGATTGGGGCTAATTGATACGTGTGTTCATCTATATTTTATCACTTGTATTTTACGAGATATTTGAGGTAACTTTGTTTTTTCAAATGAAACAATACATATTTTTTCAGAATATCACTACGAGCTTAAAAAGATGAAATCAATGATATTCAGATTGTCATATGTTAGATGAGTATTTTTTAGTAATTCTGATATTTTTTGCGATTCGTGTTTAACGGATATTTTGAATGTAACAGCCCACCACACTAGATAACGCAGATCTCTACCAGCAAACGCGCGAACGGGGAAGGGAAGTAGTATTTCAAGATATGATAAATATTGCAAATATTCACAAAACTTATGCAATTTTCCCCTGAACTCTGCTTTCCATTCTTCTGCATTTTCAGATTTTTTCTTTTTTGATTGAAGGAATCGGAGGGTGGAATATAAGGATTTGTGATAATGTATAGGGATTTGTCAATATGTTTTTTTTTCTAGGGCTTTTATCCAGCCGACAGCCGGCTGCCCTTCACGTCCCGAAGGGACGCTTATTCGACCATACACTGGACAAACACTTGCGGGCTCCTCTGATCTGGGGTCATCAGAACGCGAGGCCCTCCGCGACAACACACACACAAAGTCAAGGGACAAACTGCCATGCCCAAGGCGGGACTAGAACCCGCGACCCTTCGGACCGAAGCGCTGAGTCGGTACTCGCTCTTAGCCACCTCGGCCATCCAGGTCGGCTGTCAATATGCATTGTAATAAAACTGTTTATTTTTTCAACTTCATTTAATAGTGTTTTATATCACATAATATTAATGGGATCTCGAAACAATACGCCATAAGAATAAATAATTAAGTATGTACAAAGAATATTGCACATTTTGAGCAATAAATTGTAACCTTAATAAGCATATTGCGTATTTTCACGGGAATTTATTGAGTTTTCGAATAACTTTGGGATCAAAACATAAAGATAGTTATTTTCATGATCTTTCTGCATAATTTTATTTTCGTAAGGTATTACATTCTCATTAACAATAAATTTATTTGCTGAAATATTCAATTTTCTTTGTACAATTTTAGTAATTTACTAGAGAGTAATTTTAGTAATTTACTAGAGATAAGTTTCCAAGATCTCAATATTATCCTCTGGTATGATACCCCTTTAAATGTAGTTGAAATAACAAACAATCTTCTTTCAATACATACTACTTATGACAAATCCGTATTTTCAATCTTTCGATTCTTAATAATCTTAATAATAATGAATTAATAATAATGATTAATAATTCTTAATAATAATGAATCTGAGAAGTCAGAAGGATATAAAGCCAAGTAAAAAACAAAACAAAAAAACTGCAACATTTGTGTGAATATTTGGAACATGTTTCGTATCTTCAAATACCAAGATCTCTTCTCCGAGCGCGCGGTTGCTCGTGGAGCGCTGCGTTACTTTGTGTGGCAAACTGTTACATACAAAATATTTAAACACGAGACGAAAAAAATCAAAATTACTCAAACAATTTCTTATCGACACGACAATGTGTGTATCATTGAATTTGTCTTTTTACGCTCGTCATGATAGACTGAATCTAGAAGTGCTAAAGAATAGCACTGACGTTCTTGTAGTAAAGTTTTCTAATTCCCTTGGTGTGGACTGTTACTGTACAGTCTGTCCCTTCCTTGTTGCCTGCTGCCATCTATCGCCGCTCAAAGTACATTTTTTTGAAATATTCTCAACGTCTCGGTTTCTTAATAGTAGAACGGAGCTATTATTTTAAGAATATTAAAGAAGGCTAAAACTCTGTCCTAAATAGCAGTTTTCATTGAAATATTTGGAGCTGTATTTAAGAAAATGACGTTAAACGTTACTATAAATGCGAAATTGGAAGCTTTTTTCACAGGAATCTATTGGGTTTTCGAAAAACTTCAATTAGAGTAATTTAAATTATGAACAAACACGCAATTCGGGAACCCCACCTAAATCTCTAGAATCGAATAAAACTTCACCAGCAAAGTATAATTTCAGCAAATACACATTTCAAGGAGGCTCATTTAATACAATATAAAATTACATTGATATAGCCGTTTGCTTTTTTTGTGATTTACGAATTATTCTAAAAAAGTATTACAAATTTAAGAAAAAATGTTTAGCATTGTTGACATGATGTTTGGATTTTACTTTGGCTAATTAGTACACAGAGCCTTAACCACACAGCCGACGCACCTGTATCTTCTGTTAAATCATAGGTGTTTGTACTGTTTACACTAATATTAATGATTATGACACTGTTGACATTAAGATTTACTATTAACTATATTGTGACATACCAATATGGGGACATGTTTTATTACAGAATATTTGTCGTAAATGGGCGAAATGGTTAGGGCAAATAATAAGCAATATGGCGCCTTAGAAACGACGTCGTGGTTGTTGTCAGGATAAACAAACATTCATCTGACCGTGGAGGTGACGGCGTGGGTAAGAGGAAATATAAGAGATTTGTGGATTGGTTGAAGAAGCGTCGACTGGTTATTAAAACGGAAGTTTGTGGCATTTTGTCGAAATAAAAGAAAGGCGAGGCATTGTGGGTTTTAAATGGACGAAAAAATTCATTCTGTCGCATGTCGTGACGGTGAGCAGTTCGCTCGCGAATAGATTAATTTGTGCATGTTAGGACTTGTAAAAATTTCGGGGGTCTTCAGTATGTGTTCAGATTTTGAAATAGTTTCGTGTGGTAGAGCAATAATCGGACTTGAGGGACATATTCGGACTCTGAATATTTTCGTGGCAGAACCAGAAGTGAACTTGTGATACTTTCTAAGATTTGTGGAACGTGTCGAGTTCTGAATTTTTTTCCTGTGCATCAAAATAAGACTTGGAAATTTTTCGCGAGTGATCTCTTATCCTTATTGAACTTATAAATGTGTGCGGTTTAAGAACGATACCGGACTTTGCATATTTTCTTGCTATAATTGGAAGATAGAACTGAGAAATGTTTTGCTGTGTAATCATAAAAGCACTGGATATTTATTCGGAGAGAACGGGCATCAGACATAATATAGTGGAGCTAGAACAAATATTTGAGTGGTGCGAAACGGTGAATCAGCAGTGTTCGTATTTAAAGAAGAGAAGAGGATTCGTGGTAATTGGACTTCGGGACTTCAGAACCTTAAGAAAGAAGGGAAGGCGTTTCTTCGAGGTGGTATCGAATCAAGAGCGCGCGAAAACCAGAATCACCGAATAAGGTTCGAACCAGGTCATGACTAAAAAAAAGTTTCTCATTATAAATTTTTACATTATTAATTTGCTACATTTTCAATAGGAAATAAACATTAAGTTTCTCTTTGAAAGAAAGATAAATGATTTTCATTGGCCAATTCAAGCTAATAAGTAGCTAGATCAAATAATCTCTGTTTTCAGATTCCTCGTCATTCTGTATAGATGGCAGATCGGGTAATCGGCTATTAATAGATAATAGCGATTATTTCTGACGTGACCCATCGACCCAGCTAGCGGGATAATATTTAGTTTTTATCAGAGTAATAATAGTTAAAATATTATCGTAACCTTTTTCCTGGCGCCCATGTTATTAGAAATTCGGAAACAGGTTACGACGAATTGCCCAATAATTGTAACAGTTAGTGGGCATGTTTCAATATATTTAATTTCTTTCGTGAAATTATCTCCAAAAATACCTCTCGAAGTTCAGATAAATTCACCCGCCTCTATGCGGCTCAAGAATTTATCGGTAAACTCAGAATCTCTTGTCTGGTGGTATTGCCTTTGATAAATGTCTGCCTGCATTCAATAGGCATGTCAGTCACCCATGTATTAACTTCGAGAGGATGCAGAATCAACCAGAGAACACATTACGACTAAAATGACTACGTATTTAAATGTTTCAGACATAAGTAAAATTATATTGAATAGGAAATTTTAGTTGTTTTTAAACGTCTTCATTAATATTACACAGTTTTCACTGGTTGATGTAAAGAGCAAACGCGTGTGCCGATGAAAACACATTTTGTCTTTTACATTTATTTGTGTTTTTATAATTGTCTTAGAGAAACCAGAAGAATAAAATTAGTTGGATTTAATACGTGAGTATGCAGCATTGCGACCTAGGCTGAAGATTAAGGAGCATGGGGAAGTGTGAAGGTTTTGGTAAAAATTTTGGGCTATTTGAGTTATGTGATCGCTTAATGAAGGCACTTTCAATTATCTGCGAATCTGGGTGTTCGGAATGAACCAGGGGGCATTTAGAGTTCTTCTTAAAAATACATTCTGAATGGCTGTTAATTTTTGGAGATTGCTAGTCGCTGCACAACCCCAAACTGGACATGCATAAGTCATGGTTGGTAGAATTACGGACTTAAATAGTAGCAATCGGCATTCAACTTTCAATGAAAAATATGCATTGATTAGAGGGAAGAGTTTTGATATTTTTGCAGAAGCTTTGTTAGCTATTGCATTTATGTGTGGTTTCCATGTTAATCTTTTGTCCAGCAACACTCCTAAGTATTTTATCGGTGAGGAGGTCCACGGAATATATGTGTTGTGAAGGTTTAATTCAGTAGGATTTTTTTGGGCGGCGCAACGTGAAGATTTTAGCTTCACATTTTAACGGGTTTATTTTGATTCTCCATTTTTGAGTCCAGTTAACATATTCGTTTAATGAGTTTTGAATATAGTCCTTGGCTACGGCAATGTCGCTGTGCGTTGCGAAGAGGGCGATATCATCTGCGTACAGCGCTAACTTGGAGTCACCCTCAGTGGGGATATCGTAGCTAAAAATGTTGAACAGAATGGGAGAGAGTGCCGAACCTTGTGGCACTCCTGCATCAATGGTGCGCGGGCAAGAGGTTGAAGAGTTGATTTTTACAATAAACGATCTTTTAGAGAGGAAACTTTCGATAACCTTTTGTAAATACTCCGGGACTCCTAGTTGTCGCATTTTATAAATTAGGCCCGAGTGCCAGACTCTGTCGTACGCCTGACTTATATCCAGAAATACCGATGCTGTATGTTTCTTTAGGTGATAGCCTTGTGCTATTTCTTCAGTGAGTCGTAGTAGTTGGTGCGTTGTTGAGTGATTGATCCTGAACCCGAATTGAATTGACGAAATGGCGTTGATGGAATTGAGGAATTTAATAAGTCTAGATAGTTTTAGTCTTTCAAATATTTTAGATATGGTTGGCAATAGACT